>JAOXJM010000004.1:2040836-2054249 GCA_026413425.1 Tringa solitaria
TGTGCTCTTCAAGAATGTTTTAACTGGAGTGTGTTAATGAAGTAGAGGATTCAAGAATTAACAAAAAGACTGTGCTTGTTATATTGTGTTGTGTTAAAACCGCTGTGGGATGGCTGTACTGTTGTTTTCCTGATGCTCTTGTGTTTGAAAGGAAGTTTTTGTAACTTGTGGTTGGGAGCATTTTAATTCCTGCAGCTTTATTACCTGCTTGATGTTCGTTTGCATTTGGTTATCACTTACGTCTCTTCTCTTCTTTGTCCACACTTTAGTGTTTGATGAAAGGTCGAGTGGAGGGTCTACTCTTCTGCGCCCTTTGCTCCCTGCCATGAGCCCTCCAGAAAGCCTGGTTTCTTATGAAGATGATTTTTCCTCGTCACAGGGAAGTGGCACTTTAACAGACAAAAAAATTGCACGTGACCTCAGGTAACCGTGTGTTAGACTTCTTGTAAAAATCAAAATGCAGAATTCAATAGAAAATAGTTAATGCAAAATTTGTTTCATAATATGCTCGATATCTTTTCTTTTATGCTGTATTGTAGTACTAGTCAAAGTGATGAGGTGTTTCCTTGGGACCTTGCAGTTAATATAGCAACCAGTATGGTTAAGACATAAAGATTAGAGTCACATGTCCCTGTTCTCTGTCTAATTTTTGTTCCTCTTTAGTCTAGCAGGTAGCTTTAGGCAAGGTTCTTAGCCTTTGTAGTCAGGTGAAAATTAGTTCTTCTACTTGTGTGACTGTTATAATGCACAATTGGTTAGTCTTTGTAATTTAGAAAAAAAGAAAATATATTTGAAATTGTTAAAATACCTTCAGGACTTCAAAAGTTTGTAAAAAGCCTATAATAGCTTTCAGTGAAGATTCAATAATGCTTAGTAATGGATACATAAATTGTCTGTAGGAACTTTTAAAACCTTTTGTTCAGACTGAAATTTGAAGACTGTAAATCCCAGACTCTCCATGTTACTACTGAATTCATGTGGTTTCCTGAATTTCCTAAGACCCTTTTTTGTAATGAGATATATTTACATCTTTTGGGCACCTTGGGGAAGGCCACAAGTACTGTGTTTATATTAGTGGTACTTTGCCTCAGAAGAAAGGAGAGTAAAAGCACTTTGCACACTGAAAACGTTGGCAGCAAAAAATGCTTTCTTAGTGATTAAACTTCTTGATAGGTCTTCTGTTGGTATTATTTACAAATCTTTTTTAATCCTTTCTTGAAAATCACTCATATTTCTGTTAATTTATTTGATAACATCTGTATATATGCCCAGAGATTATCTAAAATGCAGTCATATTTGGAGTCATTCTTGTGTTGTTCAAACCTGTAGTCAAATACCTCTTAAGAGAGTTAACATTGGAAAGTTGGTTTTTACCAATCTTTTATTGTTTCCTATTATCAGAAGTATGTTTCAATATGTTCAATATCATGTCAAACTTCCTACTGTTCTAGCTGTCATAGTTTTTAATTTGAAAATCAATGCTTTTCAAGATGGGCTAATTAGTGCAGGTTTAGCCATCTGTCTCTAACTTGAAGCGTGGTGGATTTCTTGTGCACGGTGTAATGCAGGAGTTGGAAGTCCTTAGTTAATCACTGCCAACGTGCTCCTTTTCAGTGTTGCTGGCAGCAGTAATTCAAGCATTCAGGAAGAAGTTCCAAGCAGGAAGTCTCCCCATGAACCTCGATCTGTAGAGCTTGCTTCTCAGCTTTCATCTGGACCACGGTCTGCAGCATCCTCTCGCTCTTCTGCTTCCTCTAAAAAGAGAGGGAAAAAAGAACGTAAGTACTGTACTCAACTGTAGGGTATTTGTTTGGAAGGAGTTTTTAGGGTTTTCTTGTTAAGAAAATTGCAGTGTTTCTACATATCTAGAAGCTGCAATCTAATACTGATAGGAGGATTTATGTATTCCTCCCATGATTCCTTCCTAAATTCTTTTTGACTCTGATTATTCTCTGACCTTAAAATTCAGTCATCTGAAATTAAATAGGCAAAAGGTTATTGACAGTATTGAAAATGTTTCCTTGCCTATTTTTAAAGTGAATAAAAAGATGAGAAAATTTGGCATGCTCAATCTTATTTGTCTCTCATTTTTTCAAAATTCTCTAGCTCATCCAAAGAAAGCTAGGCTTTATTCTAGTTGTCAGTATTGAAGAGTCAAATGCTTGTTTTCTTTATTTAAACTGATAATGTCCTGAAATGAAAGCTGAGTTGACAGTTTTGTTGACAGTGGACACAATATACAGAAGAGAACTTAAACCTCCTGTAGAAAGCTGCCAAATGTATGCTTCTTGCATGTTGAATTCATAGAGTTCTAACTCAAAGGCATCTGTAATTGTGGAAGAAGGTTCTCAATTATTTGTTTTGGGACTCCTGATGGCTAAGATATTCGTACTTAGAATACCAAATGTAAACTTTTCACAATGTTGTTGCTTCTTAGGGTTGGACTCTTACAGTGGAAGTTCTCACCACTTTCCTGTGGAAGAAGATAAAATGCTATCTGAATTAGAATGGGGATCCCAACAGACAAAGAAGTCCTTATCAAGTAGCAGAATTTCTAGTAAAGATCATGAGCAGAACCTGGATACAGACAGCACATTAGAAAACTTGTCTGGACACTCCCTAATGAGGTAACATGAACCTTATAAGACTGTATGCAAGTATAACTAAGTTTGGTAGTATTATGACATGCTATCAAAAATGGCTGTGTCTTTGGATATGCAAAAGGAAAATAACAGAAATGATCGAATGTTACTAAGATGGGCATGCAGAAAACATTTCTTCCCCTGTATTTTAAATATGAAGGACAAAAGTAGATGGCTGCAGTAAGATTAAAAACAAAACAGTGATTCCTCCCCAAATGACCCCTCTGTTTTTGTAAGGGTAATTGGCCAATATAGGTATCCTGTCAGCTTTGATACCTTAGACATTGAAGTACAATTTTGTTTTCCACTTCTACAAATGGTCTGTAAGAAGTGTGTGTGTGTGAAGTAGCTAGTGAACCTGTGCAGTCATCTTGTTCTTTTCAGTAGGATCCACAGACATTTTTGGCTAGACTTGTGTTCAGCTAATACTTATGAGCCTATCCAGCCCTCTGAGTTGATGCTTTTTGAGAGGTGAACTGATCCACAGAAAAGAGTGTAGAAAAAGAGGAAAAAATACTAATTTTCTGTTGCATCCTCTGTATGTCTGGCAGTGAAGATGCTTATGAAATACTCAGCTTAGTTTTCACTGCACTTTTTTCTAAAAAGCAACAAATAGTACAACTGGTCTGTCACTCGTTCTGTGTCAGTATAGAGCAGTTCTGAGGTAGTGACTTATATTGGTGACTTTCACTGGTATCGTCTATTGGTTTGATATGGGGTTTGGAGTTTGAAAGGTCCTGTGACCTCCTAAGATGTGCCAAGTAAGGCAGCATGTCTTCCTAAGGGATTTAAGCAGACATTGTTAATCTTCTTTGGCTTAATAAAATTGGAATAGTAAATTTAAAAACTGTCTGCATCGTTTTCTTTAAGTTTGCAAAGGAGTATCTTTAGCTGTCTCTTAAGAAGAAATGTTTCTGTAGTATTTTACTGTCAAGTCAAGTTTTGGTCTTCAAGCATTTCATTACATTTTGATAGAGGAGATTGAGACTCGGGGCAGTGGCTCATCACACTCAGTTGCATCCATATGCTGATTGTAATCTTTTTGCTTTTTAAAAACACTGTTCATCGTGTTCTGATATCAAAATATTGCCCAAATTTCCTGTGAGTAAAACAAAGTTCTTCACTCAGACTCTTAAAAGAAACAGTTTTTGACATGTGCAGATGTTTGCATCCTGCAATGCCAGCTTCCTAACAGGAGGCATTGAAGCTCCTTGTCTGGCCATGTAGAATATGTAGATACTATGTTGGTCTTCAATTTTGTGTGTGTGCGCGCTAACTAGGTTTAATACTTGGGGCAAAATAGGGTGCTCTAGAAACTTAACCCTGAACTGAGATATAGGTACAAAAAGCATGAGGCCATTCCTAAAGGCAGACTGAACCTGTGCAAGCCATAAAAGGCTGTGCCTTTTGTGTGGTTCTGTTTGGTCTATATAAATGGAAGAACTAGGTTATTGCTTTATTGTCCTCTGAAGTGGCTGGACTTAGGAGAACATTGACTCCTTTCCTTTTTCGTTTCACTGTCAGTTTCTCAGACAAGGGAAGACCCCAGAAGACGCCAGCTTCTTCCCCATCGGGTTCCCAAAAAATGTTGCAGTTTGATTCTACAGGCAATACAGCAGAAAGAGTCAAGTCACCTGCTGGCTCTTCTGGAAGTACAGCATCAGGGCTGAAGCCTAACGTAGCCTTCTCTGACCTGAGCTTGGGAACTGGCAGGTCTGTAGCAGGAGCAGCCTCAGCAAGTGGTGAGTTGTTTTCTTAAAACCATACTAATTCCAGAGCAGTTACATTATTTTTTTCTTTACTTTTTGATGTGGGACACTAAATTCTATGGAGGTTGACTAGTAAGTCTTACCCTGCAGGATGCATGCGCTTCTCCCCTGCTGGTCTTCAGCATCGTTTATCAGCAGAATTGAACTACCTTAATGCTATTGAGGAGTCTGTGCGCCAGCTTTCAGACATAGAGCGAGTACGAGGCATATCACTTGCCCAGCAGGAGAGCGTTTCTTTGGCTCAGATTCTAAAGGTAATGGAAAAATACTTCCTTGTCTTAGCCTTCTTTTTTTTTTGTTTCTTTTTTCTTTTTTTTTTTTTTTTAAATTTGCAGGAGTATTAATCAAATTAGGGTGAGCTATGCTTTTGTTAGCAATGCAGAGAAATCACAATGGACGTAATGGAGCATCTCTGATAATGTCCATTTTTTAGGATTACTGTCTGTTATCTTTCTAATTTTAAGTTGATAACAAGGAACTGGTGACTCTAGAACATGTGTCATTGATATACCATTAGCTGGAGTCACTGCTTTGGTTGTGTAGTTCAGTAAAACAGAAACTTGATTATTTACTGGGTTTGATGTTGGGTCCCAGTGCCATGCAGTGTAGTTGTTCAGGCTCAATCATTTGTCTTACTCCACGAAAAGGGTATTTTTGGTTGAAATTTCCTTATGGTGTCAAGGTTTCTTGTTCTATTCTGTTGAATTAATTGGTGTCTTAAATCGTCTTTCATTTTAAACTGTATTGGAAGAGTATGGGGAGTGTGCATTGCCTACTGTGTACATAAAAAAGAAGAGGATCATTCAGTAGGCTGAAAATTTTACTTCAGCAGAAGAGGCACCACTAGTAGAGTAGATCTAGATTTTTCGGAGGTAATTGCAGCCAGTGACTGAGGCAAAAAAGGTCTTTACGTTTAACTTGCACGATTAGAACTTGTTTTCCTGATCTGTAGGCACAGCAGCAGCGCCATGAACGGGATTTGGCTCTTTTGAAAATCAAGGCTGAGCAAGAAGCTTTAGAAAGTCAGAGACAACTGGAGGAGGCAAGGCAGAAGGCAGCTCAGGTAATGCTGCCCTTCAAAAAATGTGGAGTGTGTAAGAGGCAAAATGCTGTAAGTAAACCATGCCTATGAGTATTCTTAATTTGAAGCTGTGAACATGTGGAAGTGGTGAAGGGGTTTAATATAGTTGAAAAATGCTCTTAGGTGCCAATTTCAAAATTTTTCCTTCAGATTTTTAGAAACAAAACTGCAGTTGTTATAGCCAGAAAATTTTGAAGAGCTGAACTGGCTGTGTTTTCTGCACAGGTCCATGCAGAGTCACTGCAGCATCTGGTCCAGTCACGGCAGGAGGCTGCACAAGAGACCCCAAGCAAGGCTGCAGCCAAACAGGCGGAAACTGCACTTCTCGCTACAGATGCAGCTCACCAGATCCGGGAGGTGAGGTCCGGAATGAAAGGAAAAAGCTGATCCAATTTCAATATTATTTTGAATACTTTGTTGCCTTTAGGTTTTTCTCTGTTCAGTGTCATTCTCAGTGCAACTTCTTACTTCCATAATGTGACAAATGACAGGACTTTAAAGGAGCTTTTCTGACATCCTAACTTAGAAGTCAGTCAGCAGCCTTTAATATCTCTTTGCCTTTCTTACGATCTTCCAGTTAATGAACTGTTAAGAAGTTTGTTCTTCCAGGAGAGACTGATGATAGTGAATACAACATCTTTAATTTGTAAGAGTTGTACTCCCATCACGGATCGGTCCTGTATATGTTTCATATGCCAATTAAGTTAGAGAAGCAGGGAAATTGCAATATTGCTTACTTTTGAAGGTAGAAGGCCAACAAATGAAAAAATAAGAGTGGGGAGGATCTTCAGCAGAGCTTTTGACTTGGTTCAGAGTTTGAAGTTTTCTTTTTTTGAGTCTCTTTTCATCCTTCTTGTGGCATACAGAATATTTATCAGTTTTATTGATCAGTTTATTAGTTTTTCTGCTTCTTGTTTCTAACATGTAGCAGCTGTTTCACATACAGGTAAGAAACACGGTAACCAAAAAGTGCTTTTGCTTCGTAGTTTAGCAATCGCAGTAACTGTGGATTAGGGTTATGGGATGGAGTGCAGAAGGCTGATGGATATAAACATTGCTGTTTCTTCACAGCTTATGCACATGCTAGTGCTTAGCAAGGCTGTTTTTATGATATGGGACTAAGGTACTTGCTCTGGACTTTGCCAAATATGTGAAGTTTAAATCAATTTTTAATAGAGAAGAATGGGTTACATGAAAGGAGCAGAAAAGGTCAGGCATCTGAGATACATGGAATGGCTGTTGATATCAGGTAGTCAAGTCTTGGATTAAGACAAAGCAACATTTATTTTTTTATAGCGCTGAAGTGGGTAGAAACCAATTAAGAAACAGGGTAGAAAAAAAAAGAGACAGCTTTTATTTGGTGTAAGGTTTTCATCTCTTGTCTTGCTTTAAGTTTGAAATCCAAGAGTAAGAGGTGCCAGTGGAGGGGTTGATGGGGATGACCTGGTCAGCGATAATGGGCTAGCAAGAGTAGCTTTTCCATCCTGATACTCAGTTGAATAACCATTTATTTTAACAGCGGTGGAAATGCTGATCACCAATGTGCTGGGATATTTTTGGATATACACTGTAATTTCTTATGTATAAAGGAATGGAGTTAATTTTCTGCATTGCTTTCAATTAGAAGTTTATTTTATGCAAAAGAGATAATATAGCATGCTACTATATAAGTTTGTTTGCTTAGAGTTTACTGTCATGCTAATGAAAGATAAGATAGTGAATGATGTATACAGAAAATCCTTTTTTAAAAATAAAAAATCACTTGTTTTTATAAAATTCTATGCATTACAATTAATTTATACATTAATTGAAGAATTAATGAAGAAACTCAGTATGTGCATTAAAAGTTATTGAAATGCAGCTTATTCCTACCTTTGAAACCCATCAGAGTTCCCTGCTCTGCAAGATGCAGAGTTTTGAACAACAAGAAGAAAAATATTAAATTCTAAAGCTTCTAAAAATCAGTGTCCTCTGCTGTGATTCCTGAAGAACTTCTTATTTCGACTCAGGTACACAGCGACTGCCATACATTAAAAAGGAGAAATTTATGGCTATTTGTTGGTTTAATGCTGCCAAGTTTAGACCTGGCAGTTTGCATGATATTGGAGCTTAAACCTGTTGCCTCCTTTAGAATGGAAATAATATTTATTGCTCTTTGAACAAGATGCTCTTTCAAATGAAAAAGAAAAAATTGTTTCTGGTGGTTTTTTGTTTTGTGGTTTTTTTAATTAATTGTGATGGTAAGCCTGGAATGTCTTATTACGTGGGGATCGTTCTATTGATCAGAGTTTGCTTAAGTTGATTAGAATGATACAATAAGTAGTATCTTGCATGTCTGTAGTTTCATTATCAATAATTCCACTCTGAATAAATTAAGGAGTATATATTTACAGAGCAGTATGCACCTCCTACAACCTAAATTGACACGTATGTAATTACAAACCATCTCAAAACAGCATCTTACACATTTGTTCAATAAATCAGTAAATTGCCTGCGAGTATAACTATTTTCTCTTTCAAAAAACACTTTGAAGCTAATAAGCACACTGTATTCCTTTGTTTTTTTATTGTATCCAGATGACAGAGTTAGCACGAGCACAGATCTCGGACACTGTCAGCGCTCCAGCTGCTCCAGTCACCACCTTGTTTGACCACCAGCGGCAGCATCATTCAGAGTTCATGAAACAACTGAGAGCCCGAACTGATACAAACAGGTTTTGCCTAATATTTCGCATGTTAGGAAGGGGGAAATTTTGCTTCACCTATTCTTGAAGAAAATTTTAAGATGTCATGAGTGAGCATTTAAGAAGAATAATTTAGATTCCATCTTTATGCCCTTAATAGTGCACACCAAAGGTGACACTAACTGGTTCTGTGAAACTCTGCATGTAGAAAAAGATACTCTAAATGTTTTGTGGGATGATATAACTAGTCTGAGCTTTAAGTGATCTTTTCAGAAATTTTAGCTCTTACTTCTGGTAAACTGATGAAAGCTTGTGCAAACTCTATTAATCTTTGGTTTAAGACAATATAGATTTACTCCAAACACTTCTGTTTCTCAGGAAATGTGAGCCATCTGTTGCTGTATCACACGGTAAAGAGGAGAGAGGTGACTCAAAACAGACATACTCACCGATGTTTGATAGTTATTCAGAGTCCTCAAGATCAAAGGTTCATGATCAGAGGTAAGAAGAGATTAGATGACACAGAGGGTTTTTTTGTTATAAATAAGAACTAAAGTACAATGGAATATAAAGATAATTCCTTCAGTATATTTTTTTCAAAAAGAGGGAAAGTCAGTATTAAACCTTCAACAGGTAAACCTGTCTTATTTTCATGAGCTTGAAGGTTTACATGCCTACCAGGATTTGCTTTGTCTTTAGTTAAAAATCCTACTACATTGTGGTCCACAGTGTAATAGTATGTGGTGTGGTAGTATCTTCAGTTTTGAATTTGCTGTATTTGTTCTAATTGAACATTTTTCTCTTTCCTAACTTAAGAATAACTGAGTTCCACATCTGCTTTCTCATTAGCAAGAGTCTAGCAAGCAGGTAAAGGGAAATGGTTATTCCCCTCTGTTTAGCTCTTGTGAGACTGTCTCTGGACTACAGTGTCCAGTTTTGGGCTCCTTGGTAGAGAGAAGACATGAACATACTGATGCAAGTCTAGTGGTGTAAAAGAGAGACTGAAGGAACTGAGATAACTTAACCTAGAAAAGAGAAGGCTGAGAGACAAGGGATCTAGTTGCTGTATCCTAAAGGTGGGTTGTTACGGAACTTGAGGCTAGACTCTTCTTGGAGGTGCACGGTGAGATGACAAAAGGCAATGGTGACCTTCCAGAAAGGGGAAAATCATTGGAGGGGGAAAAAGCTCCCTATGAGAGTGTTTAAACAGTGGAATAGAGGAGGAGGGAGGTTGTGGGATCCTCTGTTCTTGCAGGTGTTCAGAACTTGGATGTGGCCTTCACTTTGATTGGATGAAATACCTTCAGAAGTTGTTGACCTGAGATTATTCTGATTTCTGTCCTGTGGCCTACTTGTGTATTTCTATTGCATCACCTTTGTAACCTAAAAGTCACTTTAAGTCTCTGTTTATCTGAGGTTTTTTCCTTGTCCCAAATATTTCCATTTTGTCCCTTTCTCATTTTGCTCTGTGTCATTTTGAAATGGACTAGAGCATGGACTGGAGCATACATTTTGAAAACACAGTGCAGGGACCTGTAGAACTACCTTCTCTGTAATGTGCGTTACTTCCTATTCTGTTCTCTGTGTATCTGGCCATTTTATTTGAGTTTTTGTTTTCACTGCTGCTTTGCACTGGCTTGAGATTTTACATGAGGTGCCGGGAACTCTGCTTGCCTGAAATTTTGACTCGCTTCTGGTCTTACTGTTCAGTATCTTGCCTGGAGATTTAATACTGGATTAATACTGGATTTTAGCTTCTTGTTTCCTCTTCACTTACCTTATCAAGTTAGGTCCCATGAAGTTTCTCACAGCCCTTCTCTGACCTTGGCCAACTGAAATGCTTTTGTCCTCTGTAGTTCTTCTGATTTAAAACAGTATTGCTATCTTGCTCATATCCTTTTAAACACTGTAAGGAGAGATGTTTGCACTGGTTTATCATCAGTACTCATTGCCAGGTAGAGGTGTGCATACCTACAAACAACTTGCGTTCTAAGGTAGAATAAAAATAGCAAGTTCTGCTGTCGTTCAGCAGCTTGATGAAGCTTGGAATTTTAAGGTAGCCAAGCTGCGTTTTAAAAACAAAACAAAGCCTCTGCATGTCGATTATTGCTGGGATGTTAATCATGGTATGTACAGTAGTAATGAATATAAATATTTTGAAATGTGCAAAATAATTTTTTAAAATATTATCTCTTGATAACACAGTAGTACCAGCAGCCGCCAAGAGAGTCCTTCAGTTCCATCTTTTAAGGAGAATGAGAAAAAGCTTTCCCGTCGTGAGAAGATAACTAGCAGTATTGAAGAGCAGGCTCATACTGGTGTTGATGACTCCTTGCCGAGTGATAGTGTTTTATCACTGCCAGATGAAAAAGGTTAGCTGTATTGTTTGTATGTGGTGAATCTGAAGGTGGTGAGGAGGGAGGGAGGTGCCGTTTCAGAATTAGTTTTGGAATAAATGAGGGAATGTGTGTGAAGAAAGCTGAGCCCCAGGTGAATTGGTAGCTTCTGAAGAGGTAATAGAGGATGGCACAGTGAGATGTGAACCTTTGAAATTCTGCACATCAGAGTGATGGAGTCTGTGGGCCACTCTACTTTCTGCTGTGCTAGCTGTAGCCAAATGTTCACTTGCTGAATATGCAGGCTGAATGCCAAATACGTTTTGCAGCCCCAGAAATGTGGTTATATATGTGTACGGAAGTTAAGTCTTCTGAAGCTAGACAACAGTATCTCATGATGTCTTCTACCTCAAGGTCACTCTTTTCTAAACGCTCATTTTTCTGCATTAGAGTAGTTATCTCCCTTTCTTTCCTGCCTTCCCCGATTTTACTGAGATAGAGTAAAACAGAGCTGATACATACCTGAGTGTAAAAACACTTCCCTGATTTCTTCCTCAGATTCTGCTTCTGTTGCAACAGAATATTCCCTGAAATTTGATGAGTCCATGACAGAGGATGAGATTGAGGAAAAGTCTTTTCGGTCTTTGCTGCCCTCTGAGAGTCACCGCAGAAATAATTTGGAGAAGAAACGGGGTAATCGCGATGATTCTGATGAGGAAGTCTCCCCAGAAAAAACAGCTCTGTCATCTATCAAGGTAGGTCAAGCAGCCATGGTTAAGATAAATTAACTGAACTGAAATGGTTTAGCTCATGAGCTTCAAGTGAGCTGTTGTTAGTTGTGTTTGCAAACTTTAGGCTTCTTTTCTTCACTGTGGTTCTTTGAGCATCTCAAAACATTGAGTTGTATGAATCATGCTGTATGTCACTGTTGTACAAGTATGATGACTTGACTTATGGAACAGTCTATCTAGGCTTCTACCTGTTCTATTGTGGCTTTGGAGAAGAGGAGTGACTTTCTGAGGTAGGTTATAAAAGCCCAGTGTATTAAGTCTTCCTATTATGCCTATGCACAGCTAGGAAGGCACATGAAGATGCTTCACCTCTTTGGCCCAAGAGGGGATGTTCCAAAACTGTCATGCAGCCCGAGGCAGAAAAAGCTGGTCTGCAAAAAACTCAGAGAAAAACCAGCTTTCCTTCTTGTTTTTGTGTGTGTGTGTATATACACACACACACTTCATAATTGGAAAAATCCTTGGAATTTCTGTATTATCAAATCATACCAAATTTGTCTTGCCTTCTAGGAGCTAAGCATGCCATTCTCAGGGGGGCAGGATAGTTTCTCTAAATTTACCATGGAGATGGTAAGACAATACATGAAAGAGGAGGAAATGCGAGCAGCTCATCAGTCCTCACTGCTTCGGCTCCGGGAGAAGGCTCTGAAAGAGAAGACCAAGGCTGAATTGGCTTGGCTGGAACACCAAAAGAAGTAAGGCAGCTATAAATATACGCTGTTGCTGACTGATGATTTTCTTGTACTTCTACTTGAATTTTTTTTTATAAGATTTTCCTTCTGCCTCCCCCCTCCCTTATTTAGTATCAATAGTTGAACTAATGTTCTGACATCAGTAATCTACAAAAATGTTATTGTCACTTGGAAAGAATAGAACCCAGTTTGTAAGTGTGCTTTGATGTTCCCATTGAATGCAGTTTGATAACAGAGAATTTCATTGAAACACTAGAACATCAGATGTTTGTTGTCAGTCAGAGAAGGTAGTTCCCAACCATTACTCTAGAAGTCTTAAATCAAGAAGATACAAAACTGTCAAACAGTTCAACCTTTATTTGCTTGCTGTCTCTCTGAGGTCATTTTAGTTGACTCAGGCCAAATTTTGTGAATCTGGATATGTGTTGTACTTAATGATTTGTTTCCAACCTAACATATACTTGTCCTGGAATGCCACTTGAAGTACGTAGTGGTACTACTAAGCAGTGGTCACTCTCTGCATGAGAGTACCATTGTTCACCAGATGTTTTCTTCCAATTTCTTGTCATTGTGGGTTTGACGTAGGATGTTGAGGTAGTGACTCAGGTGGTCCTTCCTTTTGTCTTTCTCTGGTGAGCGTGCTACCTCTGCAGAGCTTCTGCTTGTTCATGTGAGATCTCATATTACCTGCACTGGCCTTTTCACTGTGCGTGTCTGACTAAACAGTACAAAATATTCTGCTATAGAGCATGCCAATGATGAAGTACAGGTATATGCTCTTCTGCAGGTTAGGAAAAGTAAACTTTTTTTTTCCACTTTATAGAGTAAAAGTCTCATTGATTTGCACTTTTTTCTTAACTTAATTCTTTCTTTAATCTATTTGCAGGCATTTGCGAGACAAGGGAGAGGATGATAAGATGCCTCCCATTCGAAAGAGGCAGCGTGGTCTGCTCCTGAGATTACAGCAGGAAAAGGTAACTGATGCCCTCTAGGGAAATCCTGTTGAAACACCTGTGTAGCCATTAAATGTTTCAGACACTGTAAAAGCTAGGAATTGAGAATTTCATACCAGGCTTTTGGATAAGAAGCTAGCAGTATTTCTTACCAATAAGTTATATTTGCATTTCAGTAGTATTTAACACGTTGTTTTAAAGGGTCCTTCTGTATGAGTAATCTCACTGCTTGAGACTTTATATCTTCTGTTCTTTTCTGCTGCAGTTCAGGCTAGTTACTTCATCATATAATTGCAGTAATTTTAAACCCATAGCAAAGACACTGTGACAGCTTTAGGGCGTGTTCTTGAGAGCTGTCTGTCACAGTTCTTATGCTTAATCTTTTATACCTAAAAGGCAGAAATTAAGCGCCTTCAAGAGGCTAACAAGGCTGCTCGGAAGGAGAGACAGCTGATCCTTAAACAG
>JAOXJM010000004.1:2054349-2094591 GCA_026413425.1 Tringa solitaria
CTTAAACAGCAGGCGGAAATAGAACGAATCCGTCAGACTACAATGAAACTGCAGGAAAAACTAAAGTCTGCAGGAGAAAACAAGCTGGTAAGTGTTCAATACAGAAGCTGGAGTCTTCCCTCTTTGGCCATGCAGCTGATATTTTACTTCAGTGTTTGTAGGAATGGAAAGCTACTAGATTGGACCTATCACTTCAAAGTTTTGTCTGCCTCAAATGATCTCATCCTCTATCTTAGCAATTTTATGTTTAATTTCTTTAAAGAAAATGCATTTGGAGAAGTTATAAAATGTTTTAACTGGGCAGTAGATGAAGTTTGTTAATGCTCAAGCTTAACTAATAACTTTGGAAATAACAGGTTTTTGATGCTTAGATCGCTTAGGCTCTGATTTTGTTTGATATTTGTCAGACCCCAAAGTACTAAATATAAGTGCTAAACCCAAAACTTGCTCCTTTGTGTGTGTATTAGATGCAAGAAACTTAGTTTTGATGACACTTATGAACTAGAAAGATGGGATTTTGGTAACAGTCTGCCTCCTTACAAAGTTTTGATGAGATACAAGTTTAATAACAGTAGTATAGAAAAGACTGGTTTCCTGTTTGGGCAACGGAATTCTGGTGGGTTTTTTAGGGGAAAAAGTTAGGGGAAAACTTAAATTATGGAGAAACAGGGTGTACTAAAAAACTTTGTGTCAAGTAAAAATGAAGTTGGAAAATAAAGTTAAATCTGCAGGCGGACAGACTTACCCAAAGTAGTATTTGATGTACTCTGGGGAGAAGTAAACTAAATTAATAAAATTTTCAAAAAGATGGTAGAGTAACTTTTCCTACTTCCAATGTTGATTGTGGTTTTGTATCACTTAATTGCAGGAACTTCACAGCGAGGATGACATCAAGCAGAGCAATGGTTCTAGCCCGCTTCCAACTGATGCAGAAACACGCAGCCCTTCCCCAATCTCTATCTCCAGCAGTGAGACTAGTAGCATTATGCAGAAACTTAAAAAAATGCGCAGCAGAATGGATGAAAAGTAACTAATTTTCTTTTTTCTTATTAAAAAAAATATTATTTTAATAGGACGAGTTGGTTTTGGCCAGTATCTGCACTAACAATGGCCATCAGAAAAAGTACAGAGGTAATCACATACACTTTGATCCAATTTACCTGAAAAATAGTTGATTTGAAGCATTAATAGAACGGTATTAATCTGTGTATATACTACTTAAAAGGCTACAGTTCTTGCATTAATAGTGGGAATCAAACATTGTTAGCTGGAAGACCGTGTGGTCAAGGCTTTTTTATTGTAGAAGATTGGTTTTAATGTTCTTTGTACTTGATAGAGACAGTAAAATTGCATCAGTTTAAAAGATTTTCATGTTTGTACATACAAGGAACTTGAACAGGCTCAAACTTGATGGTACGTCTTGTCAGAGTTCCTCTTGCAATGAAAGACCTGAAGTCAAATGGTTAAAGCCTGTGTTTTGTGTTTCTCCCTTTATTTTAAAGGGGAAAAAATACAGGGAGTGAGTCTCTGGAATTAAAGTACCAATTTTTATCTTTAATTGAAGCCTAAGTTATAAATAGCAAAAGTCTTATGCAAAAGCTACTAACTGAGTTTGAGATTTGGCTCACAGAAAGTCATTGAGCTTGGTGGGCATGTGATTTCTACCTTATTATACAGCTACTGAATTTCAATTCTAATTGCATAAAAATCAGCTAGGGGTGAGTTCTGTAAATATTTTCATAATTAATGAAGGTGGCATGTGTGTGATTGCAGACTGGCAGTTAAGAAGAACTTTCTTTTCCTCCTGTGTGCTCCACAGGTTGGAAAAAAAAGTTGAAAATAGTTGTTAGTCTTCAGAGGAAATAATGCAGTATATGTGCAGTTCTTGGGTCTGAAAACTAAGACTATATCTGTTGATTTCACCTATTAAATTGTTTTGAATGAAAAACACTTTCTTCATCTTTTCGGTGTAGGAATTACTTTGCACGAAATATCCCAAATGCTTTACCAGCATGTGCTCAGTAATCTAAAGCCTTCCATTCTTATTTGAGAATAATCCATTAAAAGTCTGGCCTCTGACAGTTACTGCAAGGAATAGTCTTTGCTTAAACAAATTTTTTTTGAACTTATAACCAAGGTAGTTTGCTATGCTTTAATCCCTATGTACTTAAATATGATGAAGATAAAAAACAGTAGTAGTAGTAGTAGTAGTAAGTAAGGATTTGGTGTAACTAGAAAACCAAAACCATTGTTCTAGTTGTTTGCTATTATTCAGACTCTCCTGATAGGATCTGGTAAACTCAAAAAAAAAACCCCCACAAATTCTTTCAAGTTTCTGAAGTGCCATATTACCAAAACTAGACTATTGGCATTCCAAGTGATGTGAAAACCACCCCATTGCTACAGCAGCAAACTCTTTCTCAAAGTATATTCTGAGGTTGGTAAATGGCTTAACATGGGGACTTATGAAGGATGTGCTCCATAGGCCATGTTGATTTTTAGGGTTTCGAGAAAAAAAGATATTTCTTCTGATCATTTTTTTGGTTAAGAAAAGGGTCTTTATGGTTTTTTTTCCACCCAAGATTCAGCATACGAAATTTCAAATGGTGATACAGTGTTACAAAACCAAGGTACCGCTTATGAATTTTGACGTTTGTATTAATACTGTATTAATACTATAAGAGATTTCACTGAAATTTCACTTTTATATTCAAGACTTCCTATGCTTTTTTATCAAGTAGTGCTTTTGTCAATATTTTTTTAAAATGTTATTTTTGCCAAGTGCCTTCATTTTTAAGCAACACTTAATGATTGCAGAAAGAATTACATATTAATCAAAAATTATTCTTACTATTACAAGGGATAGTAATAGATACGAAGTGTGTTCTGCTCTTAAAGATATTTTAATCATCAGTCCAATATATTGTTCACCTGGAGAATACTTTTCAAAAGATAGCTAGCAGGATTTGGGCTGAAACAACTGCTTTTAGGAGAAACAAGTGGAAATTGTGTGTGATACAATATACGTGGTTGTGTATTTTTGTTTTCACGGTTTTGTCTTGGATTGCTGTATATGTTCAAAGGAAGTAGTATTTTGTGTAAACAAATGATTCTCTAGAACTAGATCTTCCTAATTGTGTAGCTTTGGCACATCTTTTGCAGGAATTTTGATAGTGATAGCAGTGCTTATGAATTGAAAAACAGTGCCAACTTGATACCTTTTTTTCTAATGTCTTTATTTTTTAAAAAAGTGTGGGAATTACTATTAAGATAATGGACTAAGATGTTTGGTTTGGGATGTAATGATAGGAAGTGGCCGTTTGAAGGGAATCAGTCAGGTTGTGATATACAGCAAAAGGAAAGAAACTGAATGACAAGCAAAGTACAAAGCAACTAGAGGAAAGAATATGGAAAGCCTCTTGTGCTGGATTTGCTGTGCTCCATAGCAAGGTGGAAATCCTTTGGCTTTTTTATTTATGAGGCAGCTTTAATATTTCCCTTTTGCTAAAAGGGGAGTGAAAGAGTAGTTCTGTTTTAATTAATCGATCTGTGAAATCTGCATGTGAACAGGAGCATGCTCTGTCAAAGAGAATTAACTGCTTCCCCTTGCTTTCCTTGCATATGCAACATTAATGATAACCTGAGCAATACGAGAACTGATTAAACGCTCATTTTCTTTTGCTTTCCCTTAATATGCTTTTTAGCTTGCGTTGTGGTTAATAGAACTATATGGAGCATGCTATTTTTCTATAAATACGATAATTCATTAGGAATTAGCTTAAAATGGTAATTCTTTAGGAAATGCCATTTTAAGCACAGCTGTAAGTGTATGTAGATATTCTTTTAGAAAGCAATAGACATTATCTTTCCACAGTTAGTACTTCAAATGAAAGAGGCAATATGTGAGTATTCTGAGACCGAAGTCTATACTTTGTTGAAAAAAACCAAAATAGCAGCTAGAAGTTGAATTACAGGTATATCTCAGACTTTTCCTGAAATTGCTCATGTTTTAAAAATACGTTATTTAATCGCTTTTTTTTTTCCCCCTTTCACTGGTGCTTACCTTTGGACAAGTAATTTTACTGAGGTTTCGCCAGGTGAATGAAAACGTGTTTAAAGTTTCAGATTAGCAAAGTTGTTCATATTGCAAAATCAGTGTTCTATTTGATGCTAATAATACACTCTATCAATGGTTAGAATAGCAGGAGTTGCAAAAAGATCGGGTTGAGATATGTTAACTGGTGCATATGAAAGTCTGCATCAAAGTAATAAAAATCCTTCCAAAATTTAAAGAAAAATACAGCAGTGTGAAAGTAGCTTGCCTTTAATTAACAGAAAATGAAGTGTTGTAAGTGTATGTGTTCTATTACCTTCTGCATAACAGTGTATAGTTTTTCTACTTCAGATGTTGGGTAATAACTATACAATGTTAAATGCAATTAATTTTAAAGTTCTTTGCTAGATGCTATCCTTTTCTCGTTCTTTCTGCCTTTTTTGCTATCTTAGTTTTAAACTCTTCCTCCTTATTTTGTAGACACTGCTCTCCTGTTCACTACTTCTTCTCTGTCTTTACGTCTCACCACTGGGCTTCTCTCAGTGTCTGTTTTCCCAACCTACACCCCAAATTCCAGCTGTATATCTACAACCAATTGGTCAGGTAACTGTATCTTTCTCAAGTGATAGACTCTTTGATAGAGCATGCTCTGTTCAGTCCTAGAAAGTCAAGAGGTTCTTCATCAGTGAAGGTTTTTGGCACTTTCCTCACTGTTTCCAGATCTTTATTAATGACATGGACAGTGGGATTGGGTGCACCCTCAGCAAGTTTGCGAGTGACACCAAGCTGAGTGGTGCAGTTGATTAACTAGAGGGAAGGGATGCCATCTAGAGGGCCCTTAGAAGGCTTGAGGAGTGGGTCAGTATGAACCTCATGAAAGCCAACAAAGCCAAATGCAAGGGTCCTGCACCTAGATCAAGGCAATCTCCAGTATCAGTACAGACTGGGGGATGAATGGATTGAGAGCAGCCCTGCAGAGCTGCACTTAAGGGGCTGCTGGTGGACAGAAAAATTGGATGTGAGCTGGCAATGTGCACTTTCAGCCCAGAAAGCCAGCTGCACCACAGGGCTGCATCAGAACAAGTATGGCCAGCAGGTCAAGGGACGTGATGCTCCCCTTCTGCTCTGCTTTCATGGACTCCCATCTGGAGTACTGCATCCACTTCTGGAGTTCCTAGTACAAGAAGGACATGGACCTCTTTGAGTAGGTCCAGAGGAGGGCCACAAAAATGATCAGAGGGTTGGAACATCTCTGCTTTGAGGAGAGGCTGAGAGAGCTGGGGTTGTTCAGCCTTAAGAAGAGAAGGCTCTAGGGAGACCTTATTATGGCTTTTCAATATATAAAGTGGGCTTATAAAAAAAAATGGAGAGGGACTTTTTACTGGGGCCTGTAGTGACAGGACAAGGGGTAATGGTTTTAAACCAAAAGAGGTCTAGGTTAAATATAAAGAAGAATTTTTTTACAGTGAGGGTGGTGAAACACTGGAACAGGTTGCCCAGAGAAGTTGTGGATGCTCCATCCCTGAAAGTGTTCAAGACCAGGCTGGATGGGTCTCTGAACAATCTGGTCTAGTGAAAGATGGCCCTGCCCATAACAGTGGGGGTTGGAACTAGATGATCTTTAAGGTCCCTTCCAACCTAAACCATTCTATGATTCTAGTATCTTATTCCTATGGTATTCTGAGTGGTAGACGGATGGTTCGCTTTGCTTTTGCTTCTGCTACCTGGCCACTACTTACAGCTGGTGGAACTGTGTAGTTTGGCCTTAAAGTCAGTATGCCTTGATGTACAAGTACAGGTTAGAGCACCAGATTAGTGCTTCCAGCTTAGTATCTGGAATGGATGGATAAAATGTTTGATGTTAGCACCAGAGAAATAGACTTTGAAATCATGCTGGTGTAATCTGAGTGCTGCTGCTTCCTATTTTCTCCCCCAGATTTCCAGCTTCATAGAAGCAAAATGTGGTTTTACTTTTTTTTTTCTGTAAAGCTGGCCCTGCTTTTGAGGATAAATGTGTACCCTTGCTGTTGCAACTGGAACCCTCTAGATTGCAGTAAATATTAGGGCAATACGTGTGCTGCCTTGTGACTCTGACCTTTTAAACCTCAGGGTTATAAAAGCGTCTGCATCTTTAGCCATGCTGCTTTAGTCATCCTCTAACAGGTTGGAACTCACTTTCTCTCCTATGGCTTATTTTGACTTATCTTTCTTATTAAAAAGTCTTTGTGTGGTGATTCGTTTCATGGTCATTTAGTTAATTCTCCTCCTGTTTGTGGTCTTCTGAGTTAATTCATTTGACATCTGCTTTTAAGGAGTCCTCTTTCGAGTCCACTTATTTCAGTCTTTCTCCTGTATTTATTTCAACTGGGCTTGTCTCCCTCAAGATCCAATCAATTGTGAAGATCGAGCCATTCTTATGAAATCAGTGGGTGAAGGAAGAAAAAACAGTTGCCTTTTGCATTGAGTTCATTGTAATAATGACCTCCATAACGAGTTCCAAATACATGATCTGCTAGACTAAATTGGAACTGATGTGTGTCTGAAATTAAGGGTTGATAAATCTGATAGTGCTGGTGAAAGACACAGCATAAGCATGTCATGCTGTCCGTGTCATGTCTGTAATGTAATTAATGTTGGTAGTCTAGTTTCTTATTATATTAATCTGTCAGTTTTGCCTAAGAGTAGATGACGTTTGATGTTTTTCTATGGAAAGTGATAAAGTAATGCATAAAATCATTGAATCTGTCAGCCTGAAGGTGGCAGGTGTTCCAGAGACTCTGAGGTGCTTCTGTTTTTCACCTGCTCATGTTTTGACCATAGGAAAAAAGATTGTGGGCATGTCTTACTGGCTTTTGAAACTTTTATCTTCACATCATAACTTGTCTACTTTATCTGATCTGTCTTAGAGAAGGACTTATCTGAATCTTAACCTTTCTGATCAACTGCCAGCTCATTTTTCCAGGGAACAGAATGAACGTTAAGTGAGCTAACAAGAAGTGGCCCTTAGCAGGCAATACCTGCAGATTAGCCAGTCAGTCATTCCAGTCTCTGTAAATAAAAGGTTTTTTGAAACAGGAGAGATTAAAAAGCACAAATGAAATTATTATCTGCTTTGCAGCTTAAAAACTTTGATGTTAAGTGTTTTGGGTGGCTTGAAAATTACAAAGACATTTGCAAAGCAAAATATCACAGATCTTTGAAGACTGCCTTTTTAAGTGCCACACCTTCTGTACCAATGACAAACTCTCGCTCTAGCTGGCAAGCCGTGTATTTTCTACGGAGTGATTCTGTGACATCTTAAAAATTTCAGTGTAGGAGATGAGTGGATTGAAGTACGCTCTTCTCTAGACTTGGCATATCAGAGGAAGTGTGTCCAATTGATGTTGAACTTGCTTCCATTTACTGTCTTAAAGGTTAAATGCTATGGTCTTGGTTACTTCAATGTTTAGAAATAAAACCAGAGATACTGTTGCTCAGGAACTGGCAAAGAGAACTAGCATATGCATATATGACAAACCTGTTCATACCTACGAAGTTATCTAAGAATTTCTCCATTTCTGAGGTTTCATGGATCACTTAAGAAATCTTTATCAGAAAGAAAAAAGTTGCTAATTTTCAGCATGATCTTTACTTTTTATCTAGTCTTAAACTAGCAGCCGGATCTGTTAATAGCTGTGAAAAACAGTCCTGCATCCTTTTCTCTTAATGCTGTCAGCTAACAATTAACATTCCAAGGGTGGCAATCCATAGAGATGATGCTTAAAGGAAGAAGGATAGAAGTTCTAGTAATTCAGGAGAACTATTAATACAGAATCACCTTCTCTTATAATTATGTATTTGGAAAGAACTGTGGGGCAACTGGGGTTACAATTTTTCTGTCCTTGGGATTAGCAAAAAGAAAGATCCATTTTTCAAACAGTTACTGCTTCCTTGGGGGTTCCAGTTTTAACATCGCAGATACTTTTTACATCCTGAAACTAGGAATTTATCCTGTTCATTTTAGTGAATAATTAGTAGCACCTTTAGTGATTTTGAAGATCTTCAAAGTGTAAGCAGTGTGTTTACAGTATGTTGTAGAATTTACTTACTTCAAAGGAAAAAAAAGCAAACCTCTTGTCTGCTTATTTAGGTTTTTATTCAGCAGCACATCAGAAGTCTAGGAGATAGTAGCTAGTGTTGATATTATCCTAGAAAACAATTTGAAAAGCTAAAATTCTGGGAATTGTGGCAATAGACCATCTATTGGGACCTTTGATTGTGGCTGGCTGTTTTACCATTGTCTTCTGTGCTGTCAGGTTCCTAACTAAGCGAGAACAGAAGCTGATGCAGCGTCGACAACATGCTGAAGAATTGTTGGAGTGGAAACGCCGCCTGGATGCAGAGGAAGCAGAGATACGGCAGATAGAAAAGCAGGCTCTTGCTGCCTGGGACAAAGAGCTGCTGAAAACCAAAATAGCCAAGAAAGACCTGGGAGATCAGAGAACTGAGCCCAAAGGTAGTAGGAAGTGGGGGGAATTGTTGCAAATGACAAAACACATTTTGACACAATGGTTGCTTAGGTTTGTACCTCCTTTCTTTCGTTGATGTCTTGGTGGTGGTGGTTCTTCTCTGGACACTCTTAGAATCTCAATTTCTGCAGTCTTCACCATCTTCTGTTGCCTTGTTCTTTTAGCCCTATTTTATACCTTAGTTATATGTGTATTCCTCCTTTGCTGTGTATTTTTTCAAGTGAGGAGTGCAACATAGGCCCATCAGATGTTTCCACATATAACTTAAACTATATTTCTGTCTTTTCAAAAGAAAATACTGCGTGATCTTTTGCTGATCTTCTGAACTCACTCCATTAACGCAATTTTCCCCTGTAGTGCTCTCTGTCTATTCTGTTAGCCTTATTACTATTGCGGAGGATGGCTCTTACCAAGGGCTGCTTTCCCCTCGTGTGCATTTTCAAAAAATTTAAAGCCTTTTTTTCTTCCCTCTGTTGTTTATGCAATACAACTGTTTGAAATCAGCAACTGTGCTAAAGTGTGCTAGGATGTAATTAGTATAAATGATGCTATTGTGAGGAAAAATAAGTTCCCACATGTTGGGAGCTATAGCTTTACTGTTCTGTCTTAAGTGGACCTTGCTATCAGCATGAAGCACAGAGAACTGGATTGCAGTGGGAGAAAATAAAGAAACTTCAGGGATTGTTCTAAAAACAATCCATTTTCTTTTTTTTCCCACTTTGCTGAAAGCAGGCAGCACGTCCTTTGAATGTGCAAGGGGAATTCAGAATTATGCCCTATTACACTCGTTACCAAAAGGTCATGTGGATTTTAGGCGTTGTAAGACATTTTAAAGATGGTATGTGTATGAGTCATTAAGTTCCAATGAACAGAAGTTCAGCATGAATGCTGAATTCTCATCCACAGATGAGAAAATACACTTGCTTTCTATTAATTGTATCTACCAGTAAGCATTGGAGCACAGCCCTGCTTCAGAAGTGCCTCCCTCTCCCCCAGCCTTTGCTCAAATATTGAATAGTTCTCCATGGCTGCTTCAGTAATGCTGTGACTCCTGCGGAATTTAGTAAACAGGAATATTGAAAACCCAACTTATTATTTTACTTCTTGCCAGTTGAGAGACTCATGATGAAATCATAACATTAAAATGTTTTCTGCAGCTACTGTAAAGGAAGCAATCAATTCTAAATTTAAGATCTGGCTTGCAGATTATATGCTCCTCCATGACTTCTTCAGACTAATAGTGACTCTTGTTGGGGTATGGTCAACTGGAAGGACAGGTTTCCCTAATAATCTTGTTGGAGTGTGTTGTCCGGAAAATGTTAGAATATCCTGAAAACCTCTTTATTTTAGATATTCAGCAATCACTAAGAACATACAGCAGTCTGAAATCATAGTTCTATAGAAAACATGCTTGTTCTTGCTAAATATCCTGCCCTTGGTGTCTAGGTCACTGAAATAACACAATTTGACACATATTGGTAGCAATTACTCTTTTATATGCAGGCAGCAGCATCTCTGAAGGCATATAAGTCAGTGCAAGTTCTCACACGCTTTATTTTTTCTCTCTTTATTCAATTTCAGAAACAGCTAGTGAAGAAGAGTCTCCAGTGCCTTCTTGCTCTCATCTAAACAGTGAAAGCTCTATCCCAGAAGATCTTGGCAGTCTACCTGCCGAGTCTGTCCCATCAGAGAATATGGGCCACGAACAGCCAGAAAGCCCTGATCAGAGTACAGCTAATGAAGAAATGGTTTATTCTGAAGAGTTCAAGTCCTCTACCTCACCTGGCAAACTTGTGAGTGAGCTTTTTATGCTGTATGTATTCTTAAACTTGTAAAAGGCTATCAATAAAGTAGTCCAAGCAGGTTTACTGAAATCTAGGCTCAAAGTATAGCCATCCCAGTGGTCAAAGCAGAGATTAAACTATTCTCTGTGTTTGCAGTACCATTTGACATTGCTGTGAATAAACACTGCAATCAGATGTGTTTGTTGAAGTCTTCACAGAGTTTAGATATTTTTAAACTTGTGGGTAGACTTGCAAAATGTTTTCCGTATGTCACGTAGGTATGCAATATTAGGTGGTGGAACACTGACCCAGTTTACCAGTGTGAATTAGCTGTAGGCTAGCTTGTTACCATTGTATAAATTCTTTGAGGCCATGGAAACTATGCTCTGTTTTTCTGCTTTGCTTTATTTGCAAATAATGTAACCCAAAGTATAGTCATAGGATGAAGAAGCAGAGCTGTAACTTCATGCGCAATCTTTTGGGTTTCAGATTATGTCTGCTTGCTAGCTAATTCTGCCTTTTTGTTCTATTATTTCTGCTTGGTTGATAATTTTGTTAAGTTTCATCCTGCTAACTTTGCCCTGTGCTCAAATGAGACAGAAAAAGCACTGTCTGTGGGGTAAAAGAAGTGTTCATCCAGATTTATTACAAATGCTTTCTTGGAAAGTTTGCTGAGAAGATTGTGGGGTAAAATGTCTAATATGTGCCAGAAGTTATGTCCAAGGTGTGTAAAAGGTTGTGGTACAATGTTGAAGCAGTAAGTAACATTTTGGAAAAATATTTGCACTCAGAAGCCTGGCTTCAGAGCAATAGTACTGTGTTGTCTTACTGATTGAGAATGTCAGTGTGCACCCTTTATGTGGAATGGTCCTTTTGATTTCACAGATGTATTTACTAGGAATTCTATTGCCGTGGTTGTTACCGAATAAGATTACATAAACTGTATTGAACACCTGTGAGTCAGAACCCTGTCATTTCACTTAGGTGGTAATAAAGTAGTCTAAGCAGGTTTACTGAAATCTAGGGTCAAAGTAAGCAGTCAGCTGTTGCTGCTCTTGGTATTTTTGTCTTACTGTCTAGCGAATTAAGATTAAATTCTTCTTAATAAGCAATGGTACCTATCCACTGCTAATGAGGTGTTCTCTAGTCATGCTGTTCTTTCCTTTTAAGTAGCTCCTGATGACAATGATCTCCTACTTTCAAACTAAGCTTTGCAAGCAATTACTTATTTGTCCTTTTCTTCTCCTGTAGTCTCCTCTCAAAAGCAGCATATCTGTATCAAAGCAAGATTCCAGCAAAAGTAGCCATAGAACTGGAGGACAGCTGCGTTCACCTGTGAAGTCTCATCAGATATCTCACAACTGGTCTGATGAATCTTTATCTATGACACAGTCAGGTAAGTGTAATGCCTGCTTGGGTTTAAATTGCTTTTTCAAAGCTTTTCCTTTTAACAAGTAAACTTGAAATCAAGACACAGATGTGAGGAGGCAGACAGAAATTCATGGAAATTGCCACAGTTTGGGGATTTGTGGAAGTATTTTCCCATGATATAATTTGATCACTTTGGCTTAAGAAGGTCTTAACACTAGAATCTCTATATAGAATCTCTTCTTTTAGAAAGCAACACTGGTTATGAAGAAGATAAGAGTCAATAGTTGAGGTAGTCCTAGAATTTAAACATAACAAGGTTAGCAGTGCCTTTAACAGGTGACACATGTTCACCCCTCTCATTGTAAGAAAGCAAAATATGGTTCAGCAGCATATGATCCTCCTCCTTCTGAACACAACCTGGCTGCAGAAGCAATTTGGCTCTGTTACCATGGCAGTATGAGTGAGCCTATTGGACCTGCTCTGGCGTGTTGGACCTGCACAGAACAAATGGATACTTCAGGACATATGCTTTTATTTCTGAAGGAGGGTTTGAACTGTGTGCAGTAAAATAGGGCCTAAGCTTGCATTTTGAGCTATAAAATACAAGATCTAGTATATGGACTTATTATCACAGGTCTTTTATCCAGTATCCAAGCTGGCTACCAGTAAATATTGAGGGAGAGAATATTAGAAGTGAACTGGTACAGAGCAGCCCTTTCCCCAGTGTGCTCTCACAACCTGTTAGTCATGTGGATTGCAGGACTTCTGAGCCATCATTCAGTGGGTCACTGTCATCAGCTCTGTTAAGCTGTGAAGTCTGTTTTGAACCTTTCTGTAAAGCACAGAAATCTCCGAAATGTCTTGTATTCCCAGTGCCGTTGATACAGCATCATAAAATACTTCTTAGCAAATGAGATACCATTTTCCTGCTAGTTTGTTGCTTTGTTTTTTTTTATTAAGTCCCTAAATGATCAGGAAGTCTTTGATGGAAAAAGAATTAGGTGGTTCTACTGTATGTACTAGCTGTTGTTTACGATCAGTGGATAACTTACTGGCATGTGTACATATCCAGTCTTCATGGTGCTTGATGTAGCAAGCTTAATAATCTTTTATGTTGGGTTTTTTTATTTGGTTAATATGTATGTAAGTGCAGTAGAAACTCAATAATTTTGAGGCAGCTGTTCTCCTACTGGATGGAGAAATGAATACTTAACACCTAGATATTTGCACTGAGTAATTGGTCTGGTAAGCAGTTTGCAACACAGTGAAACATTCACCACTTGATAAAGTTATTTTCAAATTCTGACTGAGAAACCACAGAAGGAAGCCGTTATGAAAAGTTGAGCAGGCAACAGTGGTTATGAAAATAAACTTTTTAGAACTAAAGTATTTGATTTCAAACGCTGAAGAAAGGTATAAGAGGTGGGAAGTCCAACAAGGTAGTGCAGGTTTCACAATAAATCATTCCATTGTAAAGAGACAAATCTTCCAAGCTGCTGAGTAGTCATGAAGTCATTGGTATGTCAGTCCAATGCATGCGTACACAAGATCGTCAAAGATGAAAGCATGTGCAGATCTTTCCCTTATGAGTTGATCAAGAAAAGCTATAATTACATAGTGGTCACTTACTATTTGGGAGGAGTTGTTAATTACAGTGGCATCATAAAGTACTCCTGATTAGCAAGTGAAGATTCCATTGGTTTTGTGCTGTGTTGTTGTAGTGGTGCGTTTGGTTTTTTTTTTAATTCTCTAAACGGTTAACAACAGTTGTTAATGGAAAAAGAATACAGTAGTTTGATGTTATTTACTGGTTGTTGTTGATGGTGAAATCCTTCATTATGGTGGCTTGTTGTCTTGAGAAATCAGATTAATTAGCAAAATGTCTATCTGTTCCTGCTAGCTGACCAAATAATACTGGTGACTTACTTTCTAGGATGTTCAGTAAAGCAATTGGTGTTTATGAGCATCCAAGCCTTTTGGTCCAGAAAACATTATAGGTAATACTGAGCATTAGAAAAGCAAACCAACCAAGATCCTTCTCTTAAGAGCTGCAGCTGCTGCTGTAGAAGAGGAAGGGGGACATCAGCCGCAGGGAGGAGCTCCAGTAAGACTATGTCAGATAAATATTTTGAAGAGTTTTTGATACTCAGTTGTGGTAGCACCAATCTGGGACAAGGATCTTGTTTTGCACTGTGTTGATATACATTTATAACAAGAATCAAGTGGTGATATGGGTGGAAAAGAATAAGTAATGAGACGCTGAGGCAGTCTCTCTATAAAGTCTGAGAGACTAAGAGTTTGTTACAGCAGAAATAATGAAATTAGCAGAGTTACTGGGAGAATAGGGTTATCGTGCAGAGAATAGATCTAAGTATCTGGGGGCTGTCCCAAGGGAAAAGATGTAGAACATCATCAGACAGGCTGGATGACCAGGTTGCAAGGAGTTCTGGGCATGGCGAGTAATGGAGGAGATCTTATTAAAAATTACTAAGGATAATGATTAAGAAGAAAATTGTTCAGGTGGAAGATAGCTACCATCGGTAATGGCATCATAGAAAGGTCTGTAAAATTGAACTTGGAGGAAAGAAATGCCAAGTAACTCTGCATAAGCTATTACTGAGTAGTTTATCATGTGTCTAAGTTCAACACTACCACCATTCATCCTGAATAAATTGTCATCCTGAGGCCTGACAACAGTGAAAATCTCCACATTGTGCAAATTGACTTTCCTTCCAATTGTTGACCAGTCAGCTCTCCATTTCATAGATGTACTTAGTCTAGGTGGTAGGAAATCTAAATGGGCCAGAAACCTAAAGTGCTTTCGGGGCCCACTGTTGCAAGTGAAATTCTCATCAATGAAGTGTACCTTATAGCTTGACATTGTATATCATAATTGTAAACAAATACTCCAGGTATATTATATATTCATCTTTGAGTTGTTAATGAGGTAACAGCATAAACACGGGCGGTTCACGTGAACGTTTGGTAACCAAGTTACTGTGTGTATCAGAGCCTTTGTCTTCGAAATTAAATAAGATGCAACACTTTTTCATATGCTATATAGTAGTAGTGTGAATCTGAGATCCCACTTTAAGAGTCTTACTATGTTAAGATTAACATATTGATGTTAAATTATTTGATATTTTGCTTGAACCATATTTTATAGTTACTAAATAACTGCTCGTTTCTTTGCATAGAACTGTTTTGTGAGGTGCGAGCTTACAAAGACTAAACCTAAACTTTTTCAGAAACCACATCTGATCAAAGTGACATTGAAGGACGGATCAGGGCCCTGAAGGATGAACTACGGAAAAGGAAGTCTGTGGTTTACCAGCTGAAAAAGGAACAGAAAAAGAGACAAAAGGAGAGACTGAAGGCCCAGGAAGCCAGTCTGATCAAACAACTGGAGGTTAGGATCAGTAGGAAGAAGGGTGAAGTAGAGATTATTAGCCTTGGCTAAATCATTATAGTGTGGATATTGTTGGCAGAATATTGTATCAACAGATGTGAAAGACACATTACTGTGAAAGAAGTATAGCTGCGTTCTGGCTATTTAACTGTTTTCAATAATGAACTAGAGCCTTGAAACAAAAATAGTATTCCCTTTTAAAAAGTGTATCTTTAATAGGTTACTAGCAGTGTTTGGTCGACTTATATACGTTTATACACGAGTACCCTAGCTTGGATTAAAGAGTGATGCATGTGTACTTTGTTTATGAAAGTAAAGTATTAAAATTTCTAGAATTCACAACTGTAGAGCTTTAGGAATTTAAACAGACTGCTTTACAGAGAAAGCAAGTGTA
Organism: Tringa solitaria; assembly: GCA_026413425.1. Classification (NCBI taxonomy): domain Eukaryota; kingdom Metazoa; phylum Chordata; class Aves; order Charadriiformes; family Scolopacidae; genus Tringa; species Tringa solitaria. The sequence goes on from JAOXJM010000004.1 coordinate 2,069,870, forward strand.
CCACTTACTCATTTAATAGGTTTGGATTGCTGAATTATAGTTACGGTTTAGTAGACTAACAGTTGTAACTGTTTTCATGTGCAGTCGTATGATGAGTTTATCAAGAAGACTGAAGCGGAGCTGAGCCAAGATCTGGAGGCATCACCAACAGCCAAACCTCAAATTAAAAGTCCATCCTCAGTTGCTGCTGAGAAACCTAAGATCAAGGCACCACCACTTCACAGGTAACTGGGATTTCTTTTTGAGATTATTCTGGAACTGCGGTAAATGCTGTTTTAGCAGAAACCATGAGTGCAAAGAAAGCTGCCAACTGCTCTTCCTCAAAGCACTGGGCAGTGGCAGTATTTTGTTGACCTATTTGCTGGTCTCATCAGTCCCAAAACAGCTAAGATGTACTGTCCTTGTAGTCCTATGCATCTCACTTTTGTCCTGCCCAGCCTTCCAGGTCCTATTTTCAAGTTGTTTCTGAACAATAATTTTCAGTTGTGCAAGAACTGTGCTGAATACTTGCACGGATTACAGACCTTGAAGGAATTTTATTCCCATTTTGGTCATTCATTATGTCTGCTACACTGTGTGAGGGAAATCATTCATCTCTGCAACTGAAATCTGGTTTAGATCTTAGGTTTTAAAATGTAGGGAATTCAACTGATTTCTGTACTTCCTACTGTATTTTTAAGTGTTTCATTTTCTCCAGCAGATGGTGCAATTTTAGTGCATGCAAAATAAAAAAAAAAAAAACAACAACTTTTCTTTTTCATCTGGCTGCAAAAAAGGGCTAAAGTTTGATTAGTCTTTTAAAAAATTACTTTCCAGGACTCTACAAACTCTCCTCTCTGTCCCCATTCCTATTTTCTAAGGTCACAGTATGTTAACAAAGCAAACTGTTGATGTTATCATTGGTGTGGTATTATAATTATAGATGGCTGTATTTCCATTTTTATCTATTTAAAAAATCCCAAGCCAACACACTCTGGTGTAACCATGATTCATGCAATTTTATTTTTCAAATTTAGGCCTGAGACAGGTAAAAACTGGAAATCACTGGCTGAATCAGAGCGATCCAGAGCATCTTTGGAATCTATTTCAGAACATGGAGGTATGTAACTGGAAGAATCTATACTACAGATAAAGATCTCGAAGACTGACTGTTTTAAAATTCTTTAATCTTTTCCTTCTTGAATCAAGAAGAGGTTTTAAGAGAGGGTGCAAACTTCATAAAGCCATAACGATCCAGTTATATTTTCTACAATTGTTATTTAGTAGGCTTCTGCTTTTGCTCTTTCCTGTATATTCAGTATTTAGTTTTACTCTTGGTGATGTTTGTGTGAAACCATAATTAAGTGACAACCTTTTATCCTTTCTTTTGTTTCTTGTTCCCTTATCACTTGAAGAAAGTAAAGAAACCAAAAATAACGAAGAATTTAGGAATGTGGGGGGGGGTAGATACTTTTAAGTGTTTTGCTGTTTATCGTTATCTAATCATTATCTACCTTTCTAATCTTGCTTGTATTTGTGGTTTGCAAACAAATAACTGAGCTCTTACCTTGGGCTCAGTATTGCATGGCATTATGAAATACTGGTACAAGGAACAGAATCTGAAAGAAAGCTTTAAAACACTGGAAATGGAAGAATGTTGCTCCCATTCATAGAACACCTAGAAATACATGTTTCCAAAGAAGGAGTTCGTATCTTCTTTTAGCATAGAAAACTTGATGTTAATTTTGTTGCCTGTGGTTGCAGTTTTCAATATAACAATGCAGGCTATACAATCTACTCTAATTAACTTCTTATTTTCCTTCTAGATTCTTTGTCATCGGGAACTGAGAGATCTCTGTCTGTGCACACCAAGAAGGTGATAGATGTTCATGCAGAAGAACCTTCTGGAACATCTTCTGTTTTAATGTCACCAAGGATTTCCAGAACAGGATCTGGTGATTCCTTAGATAATGTACCCTCATCATCTCTTCTCAGAGGCATTAGCAAGATATTCCATGGGTCAATGAACAATGTGGTAAAAGGATCCAATGATGAGGCTGTCTTCAGTCATAAATCTGAAATACAGGAAGACTTGGAATACATAAAGTCTGAGGAATATGAGACTGAAGGTTCTCATGTTAAGCCTTTGGAGAGTTCTGATGTCTTGTTGACATTAGATAAAGAACAGGAGAGCTCACTGGACATCCTTCCAAAGAAAGTCCTCCATTCTGAAAACGAACACCCTCAGAAGGAACGCTTTGGTTTGGCTCTGGCAAGTCTTCATGGTTCAGAAGAAATCTTAGAACAGAAACCAGCAGATAAAGATGCTGTAACTGGCCTGAGTGTAGAAGAGTATTCTCACAAATCAGCAGAGGAAAAAGGTTATCTGCTTTCAGAACAACTCTTAAGTCAAAAGGAGCCATCATACCTTGAAGACTTTGAAGGATCTTCCTCCAGAAAACAAGCATCAGTCGAAGAAACACTTCCTGAGCAACATTACAAAGATGACTTTGAAGCATCTCTTCTCTCTCCTAACGGGGATGCTCAGTCACTGACAGAGCACTCACAGCACACACAAACCAGCAGAAGTAGATCCACCAGCCTTGGCAGTGATGGTGAAATCAGTGAATACCTCAGCGACAGGTCTTTCTCTCTGTCTGGCAGCATGCATTCAGAGAGGTTGTTAGAACTTAAGTCCCCAACAGAACTTATAAAAAACACTGAACGCAGAGATGTGGAGCAAGAGCTTGCCCCTACTGAATCACCGCTGTGGGCCCCTGTTTCAATCACAGAGGAAACAGATAGTTTGCCAAATTTCAACATTGGTGATAGAGTACTTGTGAGTAAAGTCCAACCAGGAATATTGCGATTCAAAGGTCTGACGAAGTTTGCCAAAGGGTTCTGGGCTGGTGTGGAGTTGGATAAACCTGAAGGGAACAACAATGGGACTTACGATGGTATTAAATATTTTGATTGCAAGGAAAAGCATGGTATTTTTGCTCCTCCTCAAAAAATCTCTCACATTACAGAAAGTATTGATAGCCATTTAGACACAAATAAGGATGAAGACTCATTCTTTGATGATAGACTGGAGAAGCAACACAGAGCTGAGCAGAAAGACAGAGGAAGTTCCAAACCTGGCAAAGAGGCTGAAAACCAGAGCAGAGACGCAACAGAGGACCATTACCAGGATAAAACTCCTGCAGACACAGCTGTTTCAGAAGCCTCAGCTGGTGAAAGTGTTGATGAGGAGTCATCTTCTAAAGCAAGCAGCATAAAGGAGATTTCTGTAGCTACTCAATCACTTGCCCAAGGACAGTCAGTGGTGGATTATCTGAAGCATGCTGTAAAAGAGGAGACCAGCCTTGCACCTCTCATTTCTGGTGTTGTGGATGAGATTTCCACTGTTCAGTTGGATGACATCTCAGATTTCCTTTCTGAAAAACTTGAGAGGCAGAAGACACTGGGGGAAGAATGTGCTGAGAAGTTAGATGATCTCTCTCCTGGAGTTGTGGAGAAGCCTGCAACTCCACTTCTGGATTTGCTGGCAAAAGAAAAGAACCAGTTAGAAGCCCAGCTTAGAATACCAGATAGAGAGGAAGAAAAGTCAAAAGACCGACTGGAAAAGGTCAGTTTGCTGACTGACAGTCTACTAAGGGATTTTGTGAAAGACACGGTCAGTCAGTTACAGCAAATAAAGAAAGTCAGGAATGAGAAAATCCAGCTCAGCAACCAGGAGCTCTGTGAGGTGAAGGAGGAACCCAGTACCACATCCCAGCAGGCAGAAAACCAGATTCCCGATGGACTGAATAACTTTTTTCTAAGTTCAGATTTGGAAGATGAAAGAGAAGAACTTTCCTCTCCAGACATGTGTCCCAGACCAGTGAGTAACACACACCTTGCACTGATTTTAAGAGTTGATTGTTCCTTTGGTGATTGAATCTGAGGAATGCTGTGTGGGCACCAGTTTGTTTTCTCACAAGTTCTATTTGGTGATGTGGAGATTGACTGTATATATGTCTTTTACACGTGTGTTTTTCTGTATCCTAGTTCACAGCTCATTTTGGTCACCTTACAGGCTAAAAGACACATTTTGGCACATGAAAGTGAATAAGACTTCATTTAGGTTGCATGTTGCCTACATACTCAATTTGTATTTAATCCTTACCCTCAGTGTTTATTCTAAGAATGGCAAAATACAATAAACTGTAAGCTTACCTCTGTCTATTTTTGATATGAAATGATTATCCTCGAACATAATTAGTTGCTGTGGAGATCAATAAGATGGCAGACTGCTGTATCCACTGAACTAATATATCATGAGTAGTGGAAGTTTAAGCTTCCTCAGAACAACCATTAATGATACAGATACAGGACTGGACTTTCTGCTGAAGATCCCAGTAAACCTGTCTCCTTTGCCATTGATCTCAATATATTATCATCACAGAAAGCTTCAGCCCATTTCATCAGTGTGAGCACTGCTCAGTCACTAAAACAGCCATCATCTGCTAAAAGCTTTTAGGCTGGTGATTTAGATCTGAGACTGCTGGTAAGTGAAGTGAAAAGTTGTATGTCACATTAGCAGTCTTTAAACCACTCAGCCTTTCATAAACAGTTGAACGTTAGGACAGACAGTGGGCGGGACACAGTCTCTCAAGATCTGTGGGAATCCTCTGAAAGCATTCATCAGTAATGGTAGAAACCCCAGGTATTTTAATCAAAACATTTCCAAGTTTACTGTGGGCTCCTTATTATTTTTCTGAGTATTTGTGCATATATTGCCAGTTACAATACCAGAGCATTTAAAAATATAAGTTGAGTTAGACAACAGTGTGACATTGCTTTTGTATTTACCCTGTGGCTCTTAATTCACAGGAGAGTCCAGTGTTTGGTGCCAGTGGTCAGGAAGAGCTTGCCAAGAGACTGGCAGAGCTGGAGCTTAATCGGGAGTTCCTGAGTACGCTGGGAGATGATCAAGACTGGTTTGATGAGGACTATGGCCTGAGTTCCCATAAGGTCCAGCACAAGCAAGCCGAGGAACCAGCAGTGCTGCCCAAGGTAGAACCACAGAAAGTGCCAGCAAAGCTGTGTGAGGAGCCTTTGGCGGTCCCTCATACTGCGGTGGAGGTGGAAGGTATGGTACATGCAGCAGCTGAGGAACTCTGGAAACTGAAAGAGCTGGGTCGTGATCTGCAAAGTTCCAACCTTCATACAGATCTCAGCAGTACCCTCAAAGAGCAGGACACAGACACGATAAACAAGCAGGTTTATAAAAAGGTACAGTCTTCAGGCATTTTGTTCTTGCCCTTTGAATGTTTACCACGAACAGCAGCAGCCTTAACTTTTGCTTCTTTCTTTAAGGTGGTATTTGATTTAACAAGAGAGATCTTTGGGGAAATCTTTGCTGAGGATCCTAATCTAAATCAGCCTATTTGGATGAAACCATGTAGGATCGCATCTGCCTACTTTCGCCGAGTGAAAGATCCAAATGATCTAGATGAAATCAAGGTAGGAAGAAATCTTTGTCATGCATGGAAAGTGAGATGAAAAATACTCTACTGGCACTTGCCTGAATCTTAAAAGATCATAACAGGTGTATCCAGCAAGAGATGAGTTGAAAAGACAAATGAGATTACAGACCTGAAAAGGGAGTTGGTCAAAATGTTCCTTTTTTAATTCAACAGTTTTACCTGATACTGGTTGCATTTAAACGTTAGTCCTCTGTGCAGCATTGCCAGGATGACCTTGATCTTATAAAATTGGTGTGCTGACAGACGGCAGCTTTAGCAGACTTCGGTGGAACTCTGTATGGGTATATTGGTGTGGATCTAACAGTAGGGTTGGGCCAAATGGGATGAGCTGGATTTTTGTAGTCGGACACGCCTGTGGCAGCCTCATTGACGAAAGTGGGAGTTGCCCAGAGGGACCCAGAATTTGACTGGTGAGGGCATTGTTGTATTTGGCAAACCAGAGAAGGTCTGTTGTTAATGGTGGTAGTGTTCAAGGACAAAACCACAAGAAGCTGGAACCTGACTGGACCTGGGTTAAACGTGCAGGGCTGGACATTTAGGAAAAAAAACCTGTCTCCCTGAAAGTGCTCAACAAAGAACCTTTTGTACAGCTCATCAGGGGACAAATGAAGACTTTCACCTGTATTGTTTCTTCTGAAATTGAGAGTTTTTTGACTGTATTTCTGTATTTTGAATAACCTGTTGAAGATTCAGCATGTTGACTGTCCAGAAAAGACAGAAATACCATCTAGGTGACGCTATTAGTTGAAAAGACTTTCAAAAGTGTGTGGCAGGGGAGAGCAGGGGCACAGTACAAGGACACCAAACTCCCACCCTGCTTTTTTTTTTTAATATTCTCCCGTAAAATGAATTGTCATAATCTCCTGTTTGCTGTACTGTTTAATTGAAAGTTTATGTTTTTAAGATTGTTAGAGCAGTGGGTGTCATTCCCCCCCACCCCACTTCTGGATTTAATAATTGTTCTGCCTGTGTAATGCTGCCTTAGAGATTTTCACTGTAACTTTCTTGCATGCACCGCGTGTCTCTCGGCTAAACAGAAAGCCGTTACGCGTTCCATTAATGTGACTTTTGAGGGTAGGTACTTTGCATGTGTTTCATTTCTTAGCTCAAAATGTGATAAATCTCACTGTTCCTCTTTATCTCTGCCTTCTGTAGAGCTTCATTGCAGCTGAAGTTCTGAAGTTGTTCAGCCTGAGGAAGGAGCCAAATCACAAAACAGACTGGCAGAAGATGATGAAATTTGGGCGGAAGAAACGAGACCGAGTGGATCATATACTGGTCAGTGGATGAAAATAAGCAATCAACAAATACTGTCCACCAGACTGAAGTGTGACATATAATTGTATTTTTCAGTATCTGATCATGCTGTTTAAAGAATACAGTGTGCACGAGGTCTTGATAAAAGTGTCTAATTTTAGAGAGCACCCTGTTGACAAAAAGAGAAGTCCAGTGCCAGTGAAGTGAGGTGACTCGAGTGAATTCTCTGTTCATGGCTACTGATTTGACAGGAGTATAAGTTTGCCCACTGCCAGAAGGTTAAAGCATGAATTTACAGACAGAAACACTGCAATATTTGACTAAAAGGACAGTAAACTTTTTATTTGGGAAGAGAATATGTTTTTCTTTTTACTTTAATTTTTTTAAGTAATGTTGTTTAACTTGGAGACAGCAGTACCGAGAACTTAATAGACCAGATTGCTAACCAGATTCAACTGAGAGGCTGCAAAAGTTGTTGAGTTAGAACTCAACAGTGTGGGACATGAGGATCCCTAGTACAAGGTAACCAGTCTGCCAGAAGGTACCCACACCTAAGCACTTCCTCAAAGCTAAGCAACCAGCAGGACTTCTGCTCCTCTAGTACTTGAGGTGAATGTGGCTGCTGATGGGGCAGAGGCAGTTCAGCATTAAAACTGCATAAGATAGAGCATGGCTGGCTGTGTACTAGTTTTTGAAAGTTACTTGCTGGCTTGTATTGCACGATGATTAACATCTTTATTGGCTATAATGATAGTGAAGGTTCTGCTTGGGAATATGAGTCGTCATTAACACCGTGCTTCACTTAATTATACCTGAAATTGATTCAACACACGCGTACATATAAGTAACTTCGAGTCATGGGTCATGTGGTCTTTTAATTGCCCATCAGTGGAAGGCTTCCAACATAGGCTTTTTCCCAGGGGTTTAATTTTAATTGTATATAAATAGAATATCTATGTATAGGACCTCCATATCCTAGTACACTCAATTCTGGGATATGGAGGCTGTTAAAGCATGCACAGAAAAGACTTAAGTTTGGATCCCTGAGAGAACTAATAGTACAACTTCTACGCCTGTGTACACGTTTCCTAATTTCTTTCAACCATACCTGGAAAGAAAGACTCCTGACTGGAAAAATTGTTCTAGTTGAAGGCATTCAAAGTGCTCTAGGTGGAACGAGTTTGAAGTTCAGACAATCTGGTGTGTGATTTACATGCAGCCCCAGACATCAAAGATTAATGGAGCTCTGACAAGCTTGGCTTAATAAATAATGTGTTTAATTTTATTTTGTTCTCCCAAGAATATGGTAATAAAATTTTAGCTGAAGACTGGGAATAACTCTGTGAAAATAGCAGCATGCCATGCTTTATGAATAAGGTAGTCTCAGTGACATTTGCTAACAAATTTATACGGTAATGTGAGACACTATCAGAGAAGCTTCTAACTGAAAATCTAAGGCAATAGTATTCAATTTCCCTTACCTTGTTCTAATAAAATCTGTACAAAACATGAAGTATCTTGATAGCTTTCTCTGCCTCCTAGTTAGCCTTCAACTTGTGCTTAAGGTAATGATAATGTAAATCCAAGGTCATAAGTGGATATACAGGTCTGTGCAAGATCTGCTGCCTATCCACTAGTAACTCACGGTGTAGCCCTGAGAGCTCAGTTTTGGAGTTTTCCGAATTTTGTTTAAAGTAGTGCAATATAGCAATTTCCTGAACAAGGAATCAAGACTTACTTGGTAGGCTTAGGTGCTCTAGAAGCTTCTTTAGAAATCTCAATTGAAAGTGCTTTGTTGAAGTTTTCATGAAGATTTAGCCAATATACACTTCTTGCAATGTGCAGGGGATGTCACGTGAGTACATATATGAGCTGTTTGATTCTCCACATTCTTTTGCTGCTTATAAAGACAAAGGCTATTAAAAGAAAACATGCTCTTCTCAAAGCAGAGGTAAATATTCTTAAGCTCCTGTTATTTGTGTTTAAGTAACAGGTCCTTTTAAGTTTCTTCATTTGCCCTTCAAGTAAAACTAGCCTTCAAATGAAAACATCCTTTGATAGTTTTCTATTGAGACAGCTATGTAATTTTAGGCTCTTTTAGAGGACCAAACACATCTGACTGTCCACTATGCTCTGACCTGGGATCTAGGCATGACTAAGGGGGAGAAGGATTTTGATACAGAGGAAGCGGATGCTGTTGTATGCATTCTTCTCCAGCACATTATTAACAACTGTCAAATAGTGACATCAGGTGGCTCTAAAACCAGGAGTCATGGCTGTTTGCTGAATTTCCTTTTATTTCTTCTGAAGGCACAGAAGCAAGTGCCAAGCTATTCTTCCCAGCTTAATCTCTTCCTGATTAGTCCTGGATGTGTCCTTCTGGGTTTATCACACTAAACCCAGTTCCAAGGGGTTCTTGTCTCCACCAAAGGTTCATGCTTGTGGGGAAGAGGGACAGCAGTAGAAGCAGCCTGTGCTGCACTGGTGCTCTCTGTGATGCTGGGTCCTGTGGGTGACTGCAGTCAGCCATTGCACCTGCTGGGAATTAAGGGGAAAACAGGATGCTCACCTTCTTGCTCTGTCTTGATCTTTGCTACTTCATCCAGTCACTGCACCTTCAGTTGCATTTTCACTTTTGGCTGCGCTTTCCCAGCATTGACACCAATATAGTTAGCCATGGTTTTCTGCCAGTGGCAAAAAACCATCTTCCTCTTCTCTTGTTTTTTCAGCACTGTTAGCTTTGATCAGGCATCTCTGTCCTCAGAAAGCATTGGTATTGGGATTTCTTCAGAGGCATCTCTGATCTGCTGGATAGTTGCTCCAGTTATTAACATTCACAGTAAATCTTGGCTTCTAGTAAACAAATACAGGAGGGTCATGTTTATGAAAAGCTGCTTTGTTTAAAATCAAGTTAAAGGAGTGTTTAGGTGTTTGCTTTCTTCTCCCGTCCCTTCATGTTGCCATCTTTATCACGTATATGCTGTCTGTGCTCTATGGGAGAATCCCCAATGTACACCTAGACTGAGATGCCATATTTTGGTACATCAGGGCTGCCTACACCTTTCAAAACATCTTTTTAGTTTAAAAAGCAAGAGCCCTCATATGTCCTTATTTAAGTTCAGGTGCTAACAAAAGACTGTTTGCACTACTTTTTTTTTTTTTCCACTTGGGTCTTCAGCCAAAACTCCTTGTGCTGATCTGTTTGCACAATCTCTGCCATTGCTTTCCCTGCCACCCCCCCTTCCCTTTTATCCGGAGCTTGAGAAAGCAAAGCTCACATAATACTGCCAACCCTATGTGTTTATCTTTCACACCTGAGAAGCCTGCCAACAGAGTGCTGAAAAGTACTTGATCTACTGACCTGTTGACTTAGCAGCTAGAGTGTTTCTTTCCATGCAGTTTTGAACTCTGCAACAAAGCAAAGCTGTTCCTGTGAGGCTGTTTTAATTAGAAGGCCCACTTCTGTGGCGCCGGAGACTTAAACCCAAAAGGAGTGCAGCAATAAGAAGAGAATCGAAGCCTGCTCATATGCACAGTCGTGCGTCTCAAGGTTTCCAAGCCCTCTGAGAGGGAAGGGCTGTGAGAACGCACCTTGCCTGCCTTCCTCTGACCAGCAATCTTCCAAGGCAGTAGTTTATTTCTAGATTTCTGTACTTTTCAATCTCCAAGTGATCTGCTTACTCCTTAAATGTAGTTAATTTTGCAGATATTCACGGCGTTGAATGGGAATCTTCAGAAATCTAAACCTAATAATTTACTTTTTAAAGTTTCCTTCAGATTATATTATTTTTAGTGTTGCTTTTTGGATACTGTGGCATTTATTACATGGCCAGCAGGATCATGCTTCCTCATTATCTTCTGATTATTTTTTTTAGTGTATATGCTGCCTTCTTTCGAGTGTTTAAAATAAAAACAAACCAAAGCGCACACAAACCATACTGCACAGCCTTCGGCGTTGTGTCACTATTTATCTTTTCCTGTAGGATGGAATTCAGTTTCATTAGAACAGGGGTTCCTTTTCCTGGATTTGCACAAATGCCGTTTCTCTCAGAGTTTACTTCCTGGTATCAAATACGTAATTTTTTTCTTTTGTCATGAGGATGTGCAAGAACTTAAATGCTGTGTGTGTACTGAAGACAATGCAAAGCCTGCTTCCATGAAAGCCATGATAGTCACCAAATGTAAGCCAAATATAAGCAAACTGTCTCCATGGATTAAAAGCAGTTTGAAATACTACAACAAATAGATAAAACATTTCTGAGATGAAGCAGTTGCAAGTTCCTTGGCTCAGATGTCTGCAGCTAGGGCTGCAAAGCAGCATGGCAGTTTCCACACGTGTTCTGAATACTATATAAACAAGACTTGCCTGCAGCTGCAAATTGCACATTCTCAGAGTTTTCCAAAAGTATGCTCGAGGAAGTCCTCTTAATGTCCTAATGCCAAAGGAAATTGTGCACTGTGCCTCTGAGAAAAGGGGAGTGATAGAGGCAAGAGAAAATTAATCACTGATACGTTTTTTTTCTTTCTTGATCTTTCTGCTGCTATTTAACATCCAGCTTTTCTCTGCCCACATCAAGTTACCTTGTACTCTCTCCTTTGCTTGTGTTTCTTTATCCTGTGAATCTCTCTTTTTTTTTAAATTTTTTTTCCTTCTTTTCCCCCCGCCCCTTCTCTTGGAGCACAGTAAAGGAACTGTCCCATCCCATAGTTGCAAGTGAGACAGAATAAACAACAGCTTAGTGTGGATCTAGGTATTAGGGTTTGTTTAAGGGCCAGTGAGATCAGAGCTTTTAACCTGCTTGGTTATTTTGCTCACTTGCTTCCTCCCACCCCCAGTGTTACGTTCACTAGGTCTCAACTTTGCTTCCCAGCAGTGGGGTCGCTGCCGGCCTGGGAGGGTTGGGCAGAAAATCGCATTGGTTGGTATTTTGCAGCTGCTCCAAATTACCAATCTTGGATGTCATCAATGTCCCTGAGCATCCCCCAGCATTCATTTCTACCCACCTCCTTCATCACTAGGATCTTTCCTCCAGCCAGGATCTTCACCTTCTCCCTTTGGAGCCCCTGTTTTCTCTCCCAGACTACTTCTGCTTTTTGGAACCCCTTTTTTTTTCGCACCACCTCTGTCTTTTTGTGATGCCTATCTCTTGCTTTTCTTCATCTGAATAGTCTGTGCTACAGACACACAACACATGATCAGCTTCCAAATTGGTGCTTCTATCTTATGCCTCTTTATTGATGGGAGGACTTGGGTCACGCTGCTATTGTTTTGTCCAGGGTTTATCAAAATTTATAACAGTGTATACCAGTTGCAGGCAGCAAGCTTCTGCTTGAGAGAGAGTTCAGAAATCTGTTTCAGACATCCACTCCTACACACTTAAAATTATCGGCACCCTGTTAGCATTCTATTAAATTATTTTTCACCTACAACTCTTGTTCAAAGTTTGATTGCCAGTGTTGTTGCTTCTTCCTTATTAGTAAGAAGAATAATGAAACCATTAACACGTTGTCCTTGACAGTGGAGCACTCACTGTGCTAGCAGAGAGATTTGTAAGCAGGTAGCATGACTCCTCCAAAGCTGTTTGTGGGATGAGATAGATCCCTGCCCTTCTCCCCAAGCTCTCTCAAGAGAGGGAGAAAGGAGCTGTCAGACTGAAAGCCTGTGTCTAACTGAAGCCTTATGAATGGCTACAAACCCTGAAGCAGTGCCGGTTCCCTGGGGTTCCCATAGCAGTCTGTTCTTGGACTTCACACAGTGTTTGGGTTATTGAATCATCATTATGCTACAGCAGCTGTCACCTTCAAAACAGACAAGTTTCTGGGTGGTTTATCTTCAGGCAAAAAACAATATTACATATTGATACTGGATTAGTAGATTTTGAGTATGTTTTAACCTTGTTTTGGCAGCGTCTAGGTGTCTGTCCCACTTGTAAATGTACCGTGTAAATGTAGTTTGGGTTCAGAGCATAGGATACACGGTCAGAGGAGCTCTCTGCTGAAGCTGAGCAGAGAAAGAGCTTTCAGCAGGTTTACTTTCTCATTTTAAATATGAGTGATGATTGCACCCACTCTTTCTTTTCTCAAAAGTTTGAACTTTTGAACTTTTGGGTTGGGTATTTCTGTAATACTGAAATGGTCACCGAGACAAATTTTTAATAAGTTTAATTGGAGATGTCCAGTCTGGAGAGACTCTCCGTAAGACTTCATTTGCTGAATGAAATTATATATTTCTGTCTGTTACTAAAACACTTATTTGCCAATAACCAGTAAAACAGGATTTCACTTGTCAACAATTCAGGAATAGAAGGAAGTAAATACTCTTAGAGTTACTCTTTTAGCTGTAATGGCACAAAATTCCATTTGTAATAATGCTCTCAAATCCAATGAAGCATGGAATATTCTGTGCAAATGCCTTGTAATACTATCATACAACACATGCAGCATTTTGTCTTCCTATATAGAAGAATTGGAAAAGTCAGTTACTTCCTTTAGGTTTTCTAATGCTTACTCCAAATAAAATGAACTGCAGTAAAGTCTTTTCTTTTTCTTCTTCCCAGTTTGAGCTTCATGCAATCAGCTTCTTGCAAATACACAATTAGGGACTTTTTTAAGTCTAAGAATATCCCATTAGCTGAGTTCTTTCAAGTGAAAAACTTGTGCAGGAATATGAAATCCTTTGAAATGGATACTGAAGTGAAGGGCAGAAAACATTCATGCAGTAAAACAACTTGTTTCAGATAGATCTGTGTTCATTTTGCTATTGCAAGCATTTCCTGTAATCTCTTACAAAGACAGATATGCTGTTGGCAGATGCCCACTGTTTTGGACTCTTTCTGGAACTTTGCAGGGGGTATTATCCTAGAGCAACAGAATTGTAACGTTTGGTTTGGTTTTTTTCCTTTCTAACCTTCAAGGTGCAGGAACTTCACGAGGAAGAAGCGCAGTGGGTGAACTATGACGAGGATGAACTGTGTGTAAAGATGCAGTTGGCAGATGGGATCTTTGAGGCCTTAATCAGAGACACTGTTGATGTACTGAACCAGATAAATGAGAAACAGCGGAGATTGCTGCTTGTCTGACCGTGCTGAAAATAAACTTAGAGCTGCGTAACCACCGAGTCACCGGCCTTTCTGACTCCCGACGTACTCTCCATCCTGCAAGCGCTGCTGCTGGACTTCCCTGCGTGGAGTTTAAAGGCAGTTCAGACGTGATTAAAGGAACCTGAATTTGCATCCGCTGCCACTAGAGACCTCGCACCAGATTTATTATTTGGAACGAGCTGATCCCTCACTCGAGGGCTGTATTGTGGAGTGCCCAAGACTGTTCATGTGCCAATGCAGTTATGCCGCATAACTGTCAGCAGCTGTCTGGGGCCCCGGCCTGGGGCTTTGACATGTTCAGCTTGTGGTCTGAAAGGGTTGGGTTAAGTTGGGATACTGGATGCTTTGCTGGAATGGCTGTCAGCCATCAGTACTCAACTTGTATTTAGAAATGTGAGTAATTTGGAGAAGAAACGGTTTGGTTAGGTTTTAGTCATAAACAGAGACTTACCGTACTGAAGAGTGTTATAATCTTAACACCTCTTCTCCTGCAGCCCTAACAATGTGCATCAGTTTTTTCTGCTCCAGAGCCCATTGAATTCCCTTCTCTGTGAAGTTGGTTTTCACCTTTCTTCTGTGATGTGGTACCAAGTATGGTGCTGGCCAGTCCAGGGGAATTAGATAATGTTGTTTTTTGCATTCAAGTAAAGAATTCTTGCTGCTTTTCCTATGTAACTTGCTTCAGTCCCAAGGTGAAGCAAGATAAAGGCCACCTAATGTCAAGCATGAAAGATGAGCCTGTGGACAACTTTCCTCCTACCGTGTAGCACTTCTCTTCCTGGAGCACCAGCTGCTCCCAGATAATGGATACTCAGGACTTTCTCAGGCACGAGAGATGCAGGAGTGGAAAATACTTCCTCCCAAAAATTTGGCCTTCAGTCCCTCAGCTTCCTCCGTTACTGTCACCTGATAAATTGGAGCAGCTGTTACTTGAACAATTTAGAGAACAGAGTGTATTCACCAAAGAAAGCAGTGTCCAGTGCTTGACTCTCTGCATGTTTTGTGCTTGTGGGTTTTTATTTATTTTCAGATAATTTATTAAGTGGGTTATAGGAGAGTGTCCTGTGCAGTTGGCTGTACTGTCTTAGGTTTTGAGACAGCCGAACTTGAGAAAGCATCTGTTCTGGAAATTTCCGGAGCCCCATATTCTTCACACAAAACCTCCAGCTTCTTGAGACAGACTTCCTTCTGCTGAGTGCTCCTTCCTAACCTGTCCCTCCCATTCTTGTGTTTTTATTGGAGGAACACAGACAGTCTGGGGTCAAACGTTGATGCCTTAATAGTGGATGTCCCTGTTTGCTAACCTGGGACAAGATCCAGAGGAGAGTCAGATTCTCCAGACACACTGAAGCGCAGAAAGACACTTTGAAGCCCTCAGAGATGCCACAACCCATGATAGATGTGGCGGGGAGATCTCTACTGTCTCTTTCATCTGCTTGGTTCTTGGGCTTCCTGCTATGCATACCTCTGCTACTGCTCCCTTTTGTTTTCTCTTTTCCACCTTTTTTTTTTTTTTAAGATATCATTGGAGTATTTGCATTTTGCACAATGACACACAGCTGGTAACTTCTTCAGGGACAGCACTGGGAAATGTTGGATTTGTCAGAGGTCCATGCAAATTCCCAGATACAGTATTGCCAGCAAATGACTTATGAGTTAATGGTGAGCCATATTCATGGGAGTTTAATGAGTGGAAGAACAAGTAGGAGGTCATGTTGTATAGGAACACCTCCAATGGGCATATGCCACGTCTGTTCTGCAGTAGTGGCCCTGGAAGTCAAATAGTCTTGGTGGAGTTCAGCATTTTTTTACCCTAAGTGATTCACTTGTCCACGTAAAATGTCATGGTGCTGAACCAGGAAACTCGCAAATGCTTAAGTTAGAAGCAAACTAAAGCTGCTGCATTTAACCAGCGTGGTGTCACTGATTGGGTCACCGCCTCAGATTCCCTTTCCTGGGTGTATCTTCTTCAATAGCAAGGATCGTTATTTTTATAGGTAGCAATTAGGGAAAGAAGGCAGAAACCTGCAGCGTAGGTTTGTGGCTGGAGTATCACAGAAACAAAGTTAGTTTCTGTTCTGTAGATCCCTTGGCCGATATTGAGAAGGTTGCCCTGCATCACCGAGGCTTTTTGGCTGGTCCGCGGGGCTGGCATAGCTTTTCTGGTGTGTCCACCAGCAGGGAGAAGGTTGTAGTGTTGGCCTGCTGGGGTGCTGGGGACCACTGGAGATCATATGCCCGTTGTCTTGCTGGCTTGGATAGCAGTAGTTGAATACCCTCTACAGAAGTTGTAACTATTTTTGCAGCTGTTTGGGTAGAAGGAGGCTGTGTCGAAGTAATGGCTTTATTCCTTTGTAGACATCATGTTTATTTTTGGTAGCAATCCTTGATTTGGAGCAACCCTAAAAAGACTTGAACGTACGTGAATTATCTTCTCAATACCTCAAGTGTGTTGAGTCGCTTTGAGCTGAGTGTATACTCAAAACCTCGAGTGTGTTGAGTACTTGTGGACTGATAATTGCCACGATGAAGCAACGGTCTGTCTGTGTCGTGACTGGTAGTGAGGAGGTGTGGGGAAGCCTAGAGTCTCACGGAGGCTGAATTCTCCATTTCTCTCCTCTCCCCAACCTTCTCATTTTAATAACAAGAAGATATTTCTGGGTCCTGGTTAAAAGGTTCAAGGCTGAGACATTTTTTCTGAGACCCAAAAGATGTTTGGCTGTCACCCCTGGGGAGATGCGGTTCCCTCTTCGGAAGGATCTTGGTGCCAAGTGGGAAAGCCCAGGCTTGTGAGGAGAAGGAGCGCGAGTACCTCTCTCACAGCAGGATGCTCCCTGAGCCGAGCTGTGGAATATCAGTGCTTCTGCCTTCCAGAAAAGGCTTGTTGCTCACAAGGTGGAACGAGAGATTGAAAAATCCTGTCTTGTTCACTTTCCTTTCTTGAAAAAGTGGCCTTAGCTTTTTGCAATACTTGAATAAGTGTGTACCTGCAGAAGATCTTCAGTAGCACAGAGATAGAGACCTTTTAAGTGACTATTCTGCGAGGAACTGCGTGCAGTTCCGACTTTCATATCCCTTTGCTACCTTAAGAATATTAGGAAAATAAAAGTACTTTTCAGCAGAGAAACAGTTGAATCTTATAAGGTATTTAGTGCATCTGAAGTGTTTACAAATCAACTAAAATGGAGAAAAGCAAACTATTGAACTTATTTGTAATTTAAATGTTAAATGCAAAAATATATACAGATGAAAGAGGAATACTGTAATTAACCTGCATTTACTAGTTTTTTCCTTGACTTTGCAGAGCCTTTTGATACACATTTGCAAAGCTGCCTTTTGGGAGGCTCTGTCTCCCTGTCTACTGTGTGTGGAGATGCTGAAAAGAAACCCTTTTACTGTGTACGTGTAAATAACCTGGTAACTTGGTTTTTGGGCCAGTTTCAGCTAATGTTCACATCCAGAGCAGCTTTGCACAGTAGGCAGATCCAAGGATGTGGAGGGGTTTTTTTTTTTGTAATTAAGAATTGTAAAATAACCAGGGTGGTCCCTGTGTACACCAGTGTAAATATCTTTGGTAACTGAAATGTACTTTAAGAGAACAAAATCTGTAAATAAACTGATTTATAAATTAATCTTGTTTTCTGGTTCTTTATAAAATGAACCTTTATAATTACCCAAATGGTTGCTAATTCTGAAGGTGTCCTGGAGATTTGTCCCTTGTACGTTCTGCTTTCTGTCTGATGCTGTAGTTGGGATGCCAATCACAGTCCACAAAATCCCATTAGAGTTGCCTTAATTATAACCATAACATTATTAGAATTTCCTTATTGTTAAAGCTGAGTGTTGATAAAAGCAAAAATAACATTGTGTAATCATTGCAGGAGTGCACTGCATGATCTGCAGGACAGAAATTACTCCTTGCATATGTTTATTTAAAATAGGTTTAAAAAACTCATGGTTTAAAACATTGCTGGGGAAGGGGGAAGGTATTTTTAATGCTAAATAGCAGCCTTGGAATTAAGGGGTCCAAAACAAAGCTGAAGCTCTGAAGGATTTAATTAGACTCCTAAATTGTTACAGCTGTTGTTATGGGCACTGTAACTTCTGCACTGAGGGAGCAAACCTTGTTCCCTGAAAGCTTTATGTATTGGTGAAACTCTCCTAAATCTTTGATGTTTCCTTTCCAGCAAAAAAAAAAAAAAAAGCCAACAACCCAACAACTCCACTTTCACATGTGAAAGGTCCTGGAGCTCCGTAAGCGAAGGGCTGAACAGTGGCAGTGCCAAACCCACAGGCGCGAGGGCATGTGGCGAGCGAGTGGCAGCGGGAAAGGCGTGAGACCGAGGGTGTTTATGGAGCCTCCGTCGGTGCCTACAGCCGCTCCTGCACCTCTGCTGTGCTTCGGTGCCGTTTGTTACTGTGCAGACCCACCAGAAAAGGCTTCTCTTTCCATTTAGCATAGATGTGTCTACAAAACCCACTGCTGGTCTTTCCAGCTTGGAGGATGCTGCGTGGCAGCCTACGCCTCACCGCTCTTTTCTGCCCGTAGTCATCAAACCAGGGCGGGGGGGGAGACCTGTGTGAACAGAACGGTTGCTGAGGGTTTTGCACCGTGCTGGGCAGTTGTTTCCTCTTTTCTTCTTCTTTAGCAGAGGTACCTCATCCTGGAGGAAGACTTGCTTTGCTGGGGCTGTCAGGGTGGAAAGCAGCTTTTGCCACGGTCCCGCAGCAGTGTCAGCGTGCGGTAGGAGTGGTCCTCAGCGGAACCTGTTGGAAACCTCGTACGGAGAGAGAAGCACGTCGCAGCCCTCCGAGCTGGGGCGGTCGAACCGGCCAAAACGCAGCGGTAGGTCATTTGATGTCCAAAGGGCTGAGACGAGGCGGTGCTGCAGCCTCTGTGCCCTCATTAGCGAGCAGCAGGAGAGCATCCCTGTCGCTGCTTTCCCCACCCACCCTGCAGTGATTTTTTTTTTTTGCTCCGTGGGTCTTGTATTTTCGGACAGTGATCTGCTTGCAGCCGTCAGCATCCATCCCTGGAAGTGGCTTAGAGTGCATTTCACACTGGGGAAAAAAAAAAAAAAAAAAATTGATCTGTCCTTCTCTGGCA
The DNA here is from genome assembly GCA_026413425.1 of Tringa solitaria. Taxonomy (NCBI): domain Eukaryota; kingdom Metazoa; phylum Chordata; class Aves; order Charadriiformes; family Scolopacidae; genus Tringa; species Tringa solitaria. The sequence continues at coordinate 2,088,844 of JAOXJM010000004.1, forward strand.
AAAGAACTGGCTTCCCTTTAAAATGGCTCAAGCGATGGGAACGCTGCCACGGCGCTCTGGCCAGTGACACAGCAAACTGCTCCATTTTCTACTGCTGTCCGTGCCCAGGATGCCCAGTAATCAGCTTAATGAAGGCTCTAATTCCTTCATTTGCAAGTCTACATTGCTTCACCTTGGCATTGACTTTCTACGGTAGTGTTTGTGCAACTCTTCCCAGAACCCTCCGAGCGCGGTTGCCTTCAACGAGCCATTTCACCCGTGGACCTGGCGAAACTCCCGGGTTGGGCAATGGCAGGCCAGCCGCCTTCCCAACGGCACGCTGGATTGAGTTGGGACTGTTTTGGTACCTCCCTTCCCGGGTGCCACCCGCTCCCGGGTGCCTCCCCAGGGCCGTGGTGCCAGCTGCAGCCATCCCACCTCCTAAAATGCCAGGCAGAATTGCTGGAGCGCTTGAAATGTTGACACTGCTCCAGATGTCGCTGCGCCCTGCCTCGCACGAGGGCTTCTGCAATCTCCCTGGCTCTCATTAACACAGCCCTCTGAATAAAAGGAGCCGCTGGGGAGCTGCTGGGCCCTGACAGCTCTCTTCAGCACGCAGGAAGGAGAGGAAGGGGGGGCTGCCCGGCCGCTGGCACCCAGCCTGGAGCACGGGCCATTGGTGGGCAGGAATGCAGATGAGATGTAATGGAGTTTGAAAGCATTAGGGTAACTCTCGGGATGCGGGTCCGTTGGGGGGAGGGAAAGGCACCCTGCGAGGTCTGGAAACTGGAGCAAACAAATCCCATAGCCCCAGCCCTGTGCCTGCCTTCCTCCTCCTGAATAAGATCCTGCAGAAATTTGGGGAAAAGGAGGAGAATAGAGCTGTTGGGGGGGCAGCAGCTCAATTCGGGAGGGTGAGGGTTAGGCAGGAGCGGGGCATAGGGGAGATATTTGAGGTGAAGATGCCTTCTTTTGCCTGCCAAGTGTGCTGTGTGAGGGTGGCCTGGAGCAGTTCTGGTTGGTTTGAGTGCTTCCCTTGGCCCCAGTTTTCCAGCCCTTTGCTCCAGCTGTGCACAACCTGCGGTGTCCCCTGGGCTGCGTTCCCTCCCCAGTGTTGGTTTTCCGGTGGCTTCCTCTTGCAGGCTGACTTGTCTGTCACTGCCCCGTGAAATCTAGGCTGACCCGAACTAGGGTTTTGTCTGCGAGTTCGCTGGAGGTGGAATTAACACCGGTTCCATTGGGTGTCCCAGAGACTTTATTTTCTTTTATTCCAGCAAAATTGAGGGAACACTTCACGTTGCTTGGCTTGAGGAGCTCAGCAAGGAGCCTGGTCCAGTGTCCATGTCCTGCTGCGTTGCTCCGCGGAGGTGATGGAGCCGGTGCTGCTCAGTGAACCTGTGATTGGGCACACCAGTCCGTGGTAGGTGAGACCTTGCTTACGTTGCAGGACTACTGCCACAGCAAGAGAGGAGTGCTCCGTTGTCATCCGTGTGGTATTCTCAGTTTCATGTGCTGCAATTAAACCAGCTGCCAAATAATGATGTGGCAAATCTGGGCGGTGTGGCCTCCTCCGATCTGCTCCTGGAAGCTGGGCAGATGAGCTGGAGTGGAAAACATCTGCTCTGTGCATCCTGGGTCATGGTGATGATTTATGACTTTAAGTAGAACTTAAATTTGCAGGTAAAGCGTTTCCTACCCAGACATACCAAAGACGGTACCGGTTCCTCCCAGTCCCCCCCCACGTCCCTCCGAAGAGAGCGAGGGCAGCATCGCTGCTGTCCTTTCGAGCAGGGATGAATCAGCAGAGGGTGAATAGCAGAAAGGGGCTGGTACTGCCGTAGTCTCTCTGCAGACACAAACTACGTGAATGCATTCATCACATCCTGAGAATGCACCCCGGATTTTCTTTTACGTCTATTGTTATTATAGGCTGGTTGGGCTTGAAAGGTAGAAATCGACTGTATCCGACCAAGCCTGTCTCACGTAGTGGGCGATTCCCAGCTGCCAGTGGGGGTTACGAGGGGCTTTCCTGGCCTTCGTAGGTGTGAGCCCGGCAGAGCCGATGCAGGGTGTGGGAAGCAGTCGGGGTCCACATCCGCTCCACACGTTATTCCCTGTCTCGGCAAAGCCGCAGAAGCTGGCAGGTTTATCGCACGGGCGCTGCCAAAGGTCTTGTCTGAAATGGTGTCTCGGCAGAGGTGTGACCGGTGCCACCAGTGGAAAAGTGCCACCTGGATTGGAGTGTCCCAGCTGACTTCATCTGGCTGGGAGGTGGCAGGTAGCACAGTTTTCACTGGCTTTCTGAGGCTGTTTGGAGAAGCTAATCAGGGAAATGAGCTTTTTCTTTTATTTAAAGAAAGACCACATTTTAAGTGGTGCTGTGCTCCATGTCGAGAAGAGCTTCACTGAGTTCATCAGTCCCATCTTGTGAAGGCTGGAGAGAGAGGAAAACTGCTGAGCCTCCTCTGCAACTGGTATTTCCGAGGTGCTCACAGGGGAGTTGGATGCGAACTTCTCCAAATGGCTTCCGAAATGCCCGGGCCAGGTGACGGAGTTGCCATGATTGTATCATGAGTCTTGCATTGGTTGCGTGTTTTTCTTGGAGTCAGTTCCTGGAATCACACAATTAGGTAGGAACGTGTTCTTTAATTTTCAAGGAAGAAAGTCTGTTTCAGGATCTCCCTATCCCCAGACCTTCACAACTAAAGGGAAGTAAGAAGATCCTGGGTCAGTTTACCTGGCCATTTTGAGCTATTGGTGTTTTGCAGCCAGGTTCATGCTTTTAAAAATGGACAGTAAAAGCCTTCCTCCCTTTTCTGAAATATAGTCCTTTCCAGCATTTCAAGGCTGAATACGTAAAAACCCAACTGCTCTTTCCTCATCTCCTCTCTAACCCAGCACCGAGGCAATCAGAGTAACTGTTTGTGTCTGCGAAAATGATCCATTTTGGGTGCACAAAACAAGTTCTGCAGGGCTTAAATGATTTTGGTGAGATCTTAGCAGTCTTTGAGGCTCTCAGCCTGTTGGTGTTGCCCACACCTCATTGACTTCAAGGAGATTCCTGCTGGCTATTAGTCTGGGAAAGGAGATTTGAGAGCTGATGAGCTTAATGAACTAAAGCCACAGCTCAGCTACCGAACGGGGACTTGTGCAACCTGAGAACCTCTATGACGGTCCTTAGCCATGACTTTGCTATGTATGAATGGAACACATCTCTTCCCAAAGTTAAGGATGCCAAGGTTGGGTGCTGAAGGCTTTGCTGTGCAGTGCAGCTGAAAACCAAGTAAGGTGCCACAAGAGCCTGAAGCTGGGCTTTAGGGCTGGCCAGGAGCTCAGCAGCCGGGCATCCAGGGTTACCCAGCACCCATCCCCTGTTGCTTTGCTCGAAGGATCTGCTAGCAGTGAGAGGATGGAAAGTGAAAGAGGACAAAAAGGCAGGGAGTGCTGGGAGGGCATTTCTAAAACCTCCCCAGGCTCCTACTGCTTCTTGATATTTTTTAATTTTTTTTTATTCATCTTCATTATCCTCAAGTCCATCTTAAAATGGGTTGTTTCAAAAATCTCTGCTTCATCTTTGGCTTTCCCTGCCCATGTCCTGTCTAAGGACACTCTGTAATGAAAATCCAGCTCTTCCCAGTTTGAGGCAGAAGAAAAGCCTTATTTCTTCCTTTTGCATCAACGTTAAAAGGAAAAAAGGCTTTTTGGGCAAGTCCCTGCCTGGAAAGTCCCACACCCTGCCGCTGAAGGAGGCTGTTCCCTGGGGAGCCGTGGGGATGGGATGTTCCAGCCTGGCAGCAGAGTCCTCAGCAGCCCTGGCTGTTCCCTGGGCAGCCGGAAACAGGAGCATCCCCACCCCGGGGCTTCGGTGGATGAGCAATGGCGTGGCTCACCTCAAAAGGAGCCGGAGCCCCAGGGTGCAGGCTCTTGCCCATCTTGCCTTTGGGTTAGATGCTGCTTTTGCATCTAAAAAAGGATTCAAGGAATTTGGGCTCCCTGGGAAGGAAGGGTGAGCCGGATGGGGAGGATAATGGCAATTACGCTGGTGCTGAGCACTTCTCCTTCGCTGTGATAACCCAATCAAGCTGATGAGCCCTTAGAATAAGGACTTTAGCCCAGGGTAAAATAACGGTGATGACATCCCTAAGCACAGGGAGGGATCTTTGGTTGGAGAAAGACAAGTTGTGTCTCTGGTGCTAGCGAGGGATCCCCCCTTTCAGAGCAGCCCTGCACCACGGGCTGGGCTGCGCCTCTCTCCCTCCTCGTTGGCCAGCAAGGTGTGATAATCCCTTAAGCATTTAATTACAGCTGGCAGGGCTCGATGAAACTATCTTCTGCCCCGTTTGCATCAGCCTGGACCCACACAAGGCGCATGGCAGCAAGGCCATGAGGGTTGTGTCTGACAGGCTCTGTCCCCCCCCCCCCCAGCCGGGATGTCTTTGGGGGGGGCCCTGTAACTCCCTCAGACCCGTGCCCAGTATGGAGGCCCCTGCCCTCTGCTGCCACGGCAAGGCTTGGCTCTGGCAGGCTTGTTTTTCTAGCATGGCAAGTCCGCCTAAAATACCTAGGTGGGGCCCAGCAGGGCTAATGGCCTTCCTGGGGACAGAGCCAGCAAACCGGCCCTCGAGAGCGATAGGCACCCCTAGTGCCTATCCCTCGGCCTCAGGGGGCTGGGAGGGAGCAGAGAGCTGGATTTCATGGCCGTGTCCACCCTGGTGGCGCCTGGGCAATGGGGCACCTTCCTCCCTCCCCGGGGGCGCCCATGACGTGGGTGTGTGTGCGTGAGCAGTGGCACGGCGGGCAGGCTGCGGCCAGGCACGGGGCAGCAGAGGATGGAGGCCTGCTTGTTTTGGGAGCCGGGGGAGCTGGGTTTTGGGGGCCCCGCTGGGTTATCTGTGTTGTGTATCCCCTGTGGCTGGGTTTGGGGCAACGGTCGCCGGGGGTGTCCTGGCAACCGCTGCCCGGTGACGCCGGCTGACAGGGGTGCAACTCACCCGTGGTGCTGCACTCAGGTCTCCCATCGGGGGTGACTGTGCCGGCGCCGCAATTTTGGGGGCCTGAATCAGCCGCCTTTTGCCTTTTACCCTCGCTTTATCAGAATTTTATCATTTTCACTCTCCCCCCACCCCATCAGGGCAGCGCTCCCCTGATGCGGGGGGTGTGGGGTGAGGTGTGGATGGTGGGGGTGTGTGTATTTTGGGCAGCCCTACGATATAGGGGTGTCAGGGAGTTTGGGGGGCAGTCAGGGGTGCGCCCCGTGCGCCCGATAGGGGACGCTGCGCGGCGGGCGGCCTTGGTGCCGCCCCCTCAACAGTGGGCGGAGCCTGCGGGCGGCCGTAAAGGCGGCGGGCGGCAGCGGGCGGCCTGGCGGGCGATGTGGCGGCGGGCGAGAGGCGGCGGCGGGGCGGGAGGAGGGTGCCGGTGGTGGCAGGCGGTGGTCCTGGCGCTGTGGCTGTGGCTGCCGGCGGCGCGGTCCCGCGAGCTGTACACGGCCGCTGACCCCTTGGAGCTGCTGGGGACGGGGGCGGAGGGGCGGTTGCTGGGCTCCCCCAGCGCCTGGGCCGTCGAGTTCTTCGCCTCCTGGTGCGGGCACTGCGTCCACTTCGCGCCCACATGGCGGGCCCTGGCGCACGACCTCCGCGGTGAGTCCCCCGGCCCACCCCTCCATCCGCCCCTCACCCTCCCCTCCTTCCCCGCATCCCCTCCTTCCTCGCATCCCTGCCCCATCCGCACCCCCAGGCCTGCCCTGTGCCATTGCCCTTGAAATCCACC
>JAOXJM010000004.1:2094691-2112296 GCA_026413425.1 Tringa solitaria
CCCAGGGAACGCGGGGATGATTCATCTTGGCGATTTCTTCCTCCTCCTCACGGAGGACTCGAAGGCTCCGCAGCGAGAGGCTGCAGACTGATTCATCGGTACTGGGGGGAGGTGGGATGGGAGGGGGGGCTCAGTGGCCTCCCCAGGAGCTGCTGCCTGCACCCGGCACAGGTCAGGGGTGGCAGAGCAGTGGTTTCCATCCTTGCTAGTGGGCACAGGGCCATCCCAGTACACGGACCAGTCCAGACTGGTGATGCACCGCTCGGGGCTCCCATCTCCTCTCCGCTTCTTTCTCCCCACGTCCCAGCCCAGCACTGGGAAGGCCAATGGACTCCTGCCCTCCCACGGGCAGCGAGAGCCGTCCCGAGCCGCCAGGGCGGTGTGGAAGCGCTTTCCACCAAATCCTGGTGTTTTGAGATTTAAAAAAAAAAATTAAAAAAAAGAAAAAAAAAAATCCTTCGGGCTCCAGGCTGAGAGCACCTTGTTTTCAGAGCATCTAAATCTGGCTCCTCGCCACTCCCGGAGCCGCTGGGCTATTTCTGCTCCTGCCCCAGGCAGATGTTGCCCCAGCGCCGCCACCCAGCCCAGCGCCTTTCTGGGACACCAGTGTCACTTTGGGGAGAATTATGTAATTTCAAGTTGTCTCTCAGATTACTACACAGTGACATATTTATTTCTTTATTTTCTGCTTCTCCTTTTGATGCCATTGCTCATTTGGGGGCAGCTTTTCACATCTTGCCGGTTCTCAGACACCGCCCCCCCCCCCAGCACCTCGGGACAGGAATACGGGGGTTTGGCTTATGAGCTCCATATTGGTTAAAAGACCAGCTTTTTGTCTCCCCCGTTAATTCTACCCCGGGATCCAACTGGAACAAGCCCCCAGCCAGCCCCCCTGAACCCCCCGCCTCCCTGCTCCACCCCCCCTGGAGCCCAGCCCCTCTCTTCCCCCCGCTGCCCCCCTTTGATGCTCAGCCACCCCCCTGCGATGGCCAGGCCCAGCGTAGCAGCATCCCCGGAGCCCCTTTGGCTGGGAGAAGCTCAGGTTGAGCCTGCTCCAGGCACGGGGGGGTCCTTTTCTCCCCCCCCAGACCCTCTTCAGTCCAGCTCCTCCCCGGAGCCTGCAGGGAGAGGCTGGCAGGGTGCTGGGGCCAGCTGCTGATCCCAGCTGGTTTCTTCCCAGCTTTGACCTTGATGTCTGGCCTGGCTGGTGCCCAGCCCTGCTTGGGGACCTGCACACCCTGCTGCTGGGCCCCTCGTCCTGCCGGGGCTCATCCTGCTCCCCCCACACACACACACCTCCCCACCCCCCGGCATCCTGGGGTGCGCACGACTTCTCCCTGTTATTGCGCTAATTGATAGAGCGTGGTCGCTGCCGGGTGAGTCAGGGCGCCAGCCAGGGCGAGCATCCCATCCCTCCGAGGGGATGCCGTTCCTCCCGGGGGATGCCGTCAGCGCTCCGCAACAGGGCAGGATGTGAGGAATGGGGTGAGTGCCCGGGCCCTGCGGGGGAACGCCAGCTCTCCTGGCCCTTCTCCAAAACGGGGTCCCCCCCCCGGGCTGCCTGCTCTGGAGGCTGGACTGCGGATGGGGTGCCTGCTGAGGCAGGGCGAGGAGTCTGCCCCCTTGCCGCTCACCATCCTCGCTGCTGTTCCCACAGGTGGATTTTTGCAGGAGGGAGGATGCCAATGCGGGGGCGACCCACGGGTACCACGTGCCCCACGTGCTGATGAGTCCAGGAGCGTGTCTGGCTCTCAGCTGCAGGGCTTGGCACCAGTCCCCCTGTGCCACTGGTGCAGGGGCAGAGCAAAGTGGCTTATCTGCCCTGTCACCTGCGACACAGGATGGTCCCAGCGGGTCCCCACCTGTAGCAGGCTCCCACCTAGGGCAGCACGGGCTCCATCCCTGTGCTGGAACCATTTCCTTCCCCGTCCCAGTCAACAGAGAAGCTGGGCGTTCTGTGGCTTGTGTCCTTGACGCTAAAAAGAAGCTATTTCAGAGCTTTTATCTCTATTCTGTTGCTGGCGTTCAGAGCCCGCCGCTTGAAATACCTCCGTGTCCCCTTTTCTTCATTTGTTTTACCCCAGGGACTTGCTGGTCCTCCCCGGGGAGGTGGTGGTGGAGAGACGCAGCAGGGGGGAGAGGATGCTCAGCACCTGGGCGGGCTCTGCCGCAATGTCCCCATCACTGGTTTTGAGTAGTTCCCTCCGGGTTATCGACCGTGCCCTTGATCTGGGGTGAGACGAGCCGGAGCCTGTGTTCCCTGCTCTCTCCCGGCGGTGGTTAGCCATCCCTCCTCTTCTCCCGGTGGCCTCTTCCCGCCGGGGCAGGCAGAACCAGACAGGCAGGCAGCCGCGGGCAGAGCTGGGGCGAGGGCAGGGCGTGCGAAGCCTGGTGCCGCCTCGCATGGCCTTTCCCCCGTGCTGCCCGAAAAGTAGGGCGCCGAACGCCAGGCTTGGCATCTTCGGGGCTGGCAAACCATCAGCCGGTCTCCTGCGAGGGGCGATTCCAGGGCTGGGAGGAGCCGTGCCGCTGGCGAGACCCCCGGCCCGTCTCTCTGCAGCCGTTGTGGGGAGCGGGGCGTTTTTCGTGGCCGGGGAGGGTCTGAGCTGTGCTGACCCCATCCTCTGTCCCCTGCAGAGTGGAGGCCTGCGGTGGTGCTGGCGGCCATCGACTGTGCTGACGAGGCCAACCAGCAAGTGTGCAACAATTTTGGGATAACCAGCTTCCCCACGCTGAAGGTAAGGGCCTGCGTGTGCTGGGCACGTGGCTGGTTTCACTCTGCTTTGCCTTTTGGCCTGTCCTTTTCTTGCTCAATCGAACCAACAGGGCTGTTGCACCAAAACACTCCCTTTGGGGCCGCGCGGGCTGGAGCTGTTTCACCCTTCCCCAAAACATAGCTGTGGCCGGGCTGCAGCCGGTGCAACTGGCTGGCTGATGTAGCAACAAGGAAGGGGAACCAAACTGCTGCTTTGTGGTGAGATGTAGAGGCTGGATCTCTCCTAGGACAGGGAAGAGTCCGAAGCCTGAATTGGAAATGCCCGGGGAAGGTTGCCGGAGAGCAGAGAGCGGTTGCAGGCACTGTTTTTGGAGGAGGGCACAGGGATGCTGCAGAAGGCTGCATAGATCTCAACTGGGAGCCTCCAGCGGTGGCTGGCGAGGTGCCCTCCCTGCTCCTGGGCCCGTGTGGGGTCCCTTAGCTGTGTCAACACGCCGTGTTCCCCACTGCAAACAGAGCCTCGCTCCAACACAAGCAATAAGGGTGAAGCACCCCCAGGTGCAGGCAGCAAAAGCCAGGATTGCCCTGAGACGGAACCAGAGGGGTGAGGGTTTCATCAGACGTGCCCTTAGTCCTGGCTTACAGGCTCAACCCAAGGTGGGGGTCAGATTTGGGCAGGTTGGCTTGTGCCCCAGCCCTGCTCTGGGGTCTCACCAAGCACCCACTGCCTGAGCAACCGTCGCCCATGGGGTATTGACTGAAACATCTGCTGGGGCAGGGAGACGTGCTGATGTGGCAGCGCCAAGAAGTCACTTGCGTCGCATCCCCTGACCCCGCCAAACACCTTTTGCAAACAGCTCCTGCTCCCAGCCCAGCCTGCAAAGCAAACACTGATCTGACGCAACCCGGTTTCGCTGTGCCACCAGCACCGCTGTGTGAAGCCAGGAGCAGGTGCAGTGTGGGGATAAACTCTCTTCTCTCACTTCATGAGAGCTCTGGAGCAGGAAGACAGCAGTTTGCAGGACCAGGAAGGTCCCAGCTGCCTCCCTGGGTCCCCTGGTAGGGCCTGCCCCACCTCAGCTGGATGTGGCTCCTGCCCTGAGCCTGCATCCCTCTCCTCTAGGGACGCCCCTTGAGGTGAGGAGCTCCCTCTATGGTGGCTGGTGTCGGTCAGCATGCTGTAACGTTGTGGGGAAACTGAGGCAGAGCCAGTCCAGGAGGAGCCTCTGCCTGCTGGGCCGTGCTGCCTACCTGTCCTCCTCCAAAAGCTCTCGTTCCGGCTTCCCCACATGTGGCTTTTTGTTCCCTTTCAGTTCTTCCGAGCTTTTAGCAAGAAGGCAGAGGATGGGATAAGGATTACCAGTGAGTATCATTGCCACAAGGGCCTTTTACCCTGGGTGTGAATGACCCTGCTGCCTGCCTTCTCCATGTGTTGAGAGCTAGGAGAGCCTGGGCGGGGGGGAAGCTCTGAGCGGCTCCTCTTGGCTCAGCCCATGGGACTGGCTCCCCCCAGGACTGACCTCTTGGTATCCTGTCCCCCTGCAGATCCCAATGCCACTGTCGAGGACCTGCGTCATGCCATCATCACCAACCTGGAGCAAAGCCGGGACGCCTGGCCACCCTCCTGTCCTCCCCTGGAGCCAGCGAGGTAGGGGTGGTGTGATGGCGAGGAGAAGGGATTCCAGCAGCCCTTGTCCCGCCAAGAGCCAATTTCTGGGAAAATCGTGATCCAAAAATGAGCACTGAGGAGCCGCTGCGTCACCCGCGTCCCAGGGAGACACAGATGACTTCACCGGGCTAGGGCCATTTACATGGTTGTCCCGGGGGAGGGTGTTTGGCTTTCCTGAAGCGATGGTCAGGCTGGGGTTGTGCTTCAGGTCTCCTGTGCTTCCATGTCCTAGCCAAAAAACCAACAGCCCTAGTTCAACTTCATTACCATGTTTTTCCACCTGGGCAACGATGCAGCTCCCTCCTGCCCTGCCCTGCCCTGCCCGTGCTTTGTTTTCTGCCTCCTTGGCTGACCCTGGTGGGTTTTCTCGAAGCCTGTGAACTGGAGCAGAAAACTGGGCTGGGGATTTCAGCGGGGAGGAATCGGCCGCTTGGTGGGGCTGAACCTGCACCAGCATCCCCTGCCGAATCCCCAGGGAGGAGAGATGAGCTCCTTTTGGGCAGAAGGGCAGAGCACCCAGCTGATGCTAAATCACCTGCTGCCACCCTCTTCTCTCTTGCAGCACAGAGGAGGTTCGCAGCTTCTTCCAGAGGAACAAGGAGCAGTACCTGGCACTGATCTTCGAGAAGAATGACTCCTTTGTTGGCAGAGAGGTGAGTACAGTTGCATTTAGCCCCCATTTCTCTTAAAGTCCATGTTCTTGGTGCCAAATGGCTCCTGCTAAGCAGCCCTGCTGCATCCCATGAGGGACTGGGGCTCCCGCCACCCCCTCATCTGACCCCGGGGCCTCTGGGCTTGTAGGTGGCGCTGGACATGCTGCAGTATGAGAACGTGGCAGTGAGGAGGGTGCTGAGCAGCGAGGAGGAGCTCGTGAAGAAGTTCGGTGTCACCACCTTCCCCTCCGGCTACCTGCTCCTCCGCAACGGCTCCTTCTCCCGCCTGCCTGTGTGAGTGTGGGACACAGAGTGGGGCCTGGGGGACCCTGGTGGGGTGCCAGGCTTGTGCCCCATCTCTCCGCTCTGTAATCGTGGGGAAGTGTCTTAGGAAGGAGACGGTGGCTGGGTCAGGCAGGTTGGCAGGCGGTGCTGGTGGGCACTGAACGGGGCTTCCAGCCCTGCCTGGAGCTGATAGAAGAGAAAATGGTTTGTGACTGTGCCATCCCTCCGCCACATAAGGTGGCACGGTGTGGCTGCCTGGGGCTCAGCTCTGCTCCAAGTTGCGTGCCATGATACCTACTGCTGGGGCAGGTGGAGAGTACGGACCACCCCACACTCACTCCCCAGGTCCAAGTTGCTGGTCCGGCTAAGCCTTTGGTCTCCTTTGCTTCCTCCTGGGGGACAGGGAATGTCTGGGAAGGAAGAGGGTCTTGCTCATGGCATCTTCTTCCTCGCAGGCACGTGGAGGCGCGCTCCTTCTACACCTACTACCTGCGCACGCTCTCGGGCGTCACCCGCGGCTCCTACAAGCTGAACACAACCGTCGGCGCTTCCAACGAGACCAACGCACCCCAGCCGAAGCGTGCCGACCGGTCAGACCTCCCCTTCCATCCTTTTGCGGCTGCGGGAGGCTGGGGCTGGTTGCAGGGAGAAGGGTGCCGTGGTCGTGGGTGGGCAAAAGGGGCTGGGATCGTGCCTTTCCCCCGGGGAGAAACCCCGAATCGTGGCTGGGTCCCTGGGGGTTGCGGATTAACGGGTGGATGGACCATCGTGTTTCCCTGCTCTCCCCAGCTCCAAGGTGTACATGGCCGACCTGGAGTCTGCGCTGCACTACTCGCTGCGGGTGGAGGCTGCCCGCGCTGCCGCGCTGTCGGGAGCCCAGCTGGCTGCCTTCAAGTGCTACGTGGCCACGCTCGTGAAGGTGAGGAGCTCTCGCTGTCAGGAGGGGAACGGCCCACGCCTCCATGTAGTTATTTGTAAGGTGAAATGTGAAGGCAGGGTGCGGGCCACCACGTCCCAGCACTCACGGGTAGCGAAGCGTGGCGGTCTCGGGTGTGAGCCCTGTTGGCCCAGCATATGCCATGGCCGCTGAGGGTCTCCAGAGTCCCAGTGGGAAGCAAGAGCAGGTGCCGGAGAGTTTTGGGCAAGAGATGGGAGTGCAGGTGGGCAGAGCAAGATTGGCACTTGCAGGAGGTGTCGAGGCAGTCGGTCTTTTCAGAAGAGACGCTGTCACCTGCTGGGGTGGCAGAGATGATCAGAGAGGTTTGTAACTCTCATCGCCTGACTTGGATGCTCGGCCTGGGGAGCTGATCTCTGTGGGTTCCTTTGATAGTCCAGGAAAGGGACTCTCACTCTGAGTCAGGCTCTGGAATAGCTTAATTGAAGGTCTCCTTTTTTTCTTCTCTGTTGGGCTTGGTGAAATTGAAGTGTGTAGGAGCTTTGAGCAGAAGCAGGGTAGTTTAGTTTCCTGGTGTGGTGGGGTGCTGTGTTTCGCTGAGGTTTCCACCACTGGTTGCCGGAGCCCTGTCCCCATCCCCATCCCTGTCCCAGCTTGGGCTCCTTGGCCAACCTTCACCTGGCCATGCCCACCCTTTTCGCTCCCTCCTTTGCCTCCTCTGCTTGCCCCCAGCTATCGCCCTCACTATTTCCCCCTGAAATGAGAACCACAGGGTTAGGGAAGTGAATCCCCTGTGGCAGCAGCTCCCTGGCCAAGGGTACAAGTTGGGGGGCAGCAGTGGTTTTATTTGATCAACTCCTAATGCTCCCTGCAAACCTTCTCCTCGCTGGCCAAGGACAAGGCACAGAAGCGGACCCGGCAAAGCTGTGTCCCCACCGCGGGCAGGGGGCACCAGGGATGGCATTGGGGGTGGTGGGTGCTGGGTGGTGGGGCTTCCCCGAGGATGCTGAGGATGCCGAGGATGCGGAGCCGGCGCTGCCATTGCTGCGCTCATCCACAGGACGGAGCAGTGTCCCCAGGATTGCTGCCAGCCCGGCAGGGCTCAGCCTTGGGGAGTTCAGTCCCAGCCTTAACTGTTGCCTTCCCAGGAGGTGTTTAAGTGGGAGTGAGGGAGGAGAAATCCTAGCATGGAAAAAAGTGCCTGGAAAGCGAGGAATCTCTCGGCAAACCCTCCTGCTGGAGGAGCAAGGGGGGAGCTGCGTTTTGCAGCAGGAGCATCAGGTTGTGGGTGAATTCCCCTGTGAATTTGGGACTTGCTGTGCGATTCCCTGTGGGTCTGAAGAGAACAGCTCAGACTTAGAAAAACACTCTTTCCTTTCGCTTCCCTGTCACTTCCCCTGTGTGCTGCTGGTCTCGTCCTCCCTGTGGGTCAGTCCCTCTGTCTGTCCATCGGTCTGTCGTCGATGGCACGCGTTGGCTGGCTGCCCCCTCTCCCCAGAGTGCCTGTGGTTTTAAAGTGCTGCTGCTAATCGGCTTTGCAATGACTTATGGTCAGAGTAGCTTTTTGCCTCCCTCAGACGGGGCCAAGGTTCCAAGCCTGAACACGCACACGGGAGCCTTGCCACCGTGGGGGGGGAACACGCCATGGCCCCCAGCCCCTCGGGGCTGGGCACTGAAACCTTGCTGGAACCACGCTGCCCTCCAGCACTTGCTGCTGTAGAGGATGCTGGTGCTGCCCAGTGCCCGTCCTGGTGAGCTGGGGGTGCCGACGGGCTGCCCCGCTGCTCCCAAGGTGAGGTCTGGGTTTCCTCACCCCTCTCTCCCCTCTGCAGTACTTCCCCGGACGCTCCAGCGTGCAGACCTACCTGCAGTCCCTGGACATCTGGCTGAGGAACTGGACGGAGTCTGAGCTGCCCCGCAGCGCCTTGAAGGAGGCCTTGAAGAATAACAGAGATGTAAGGCACCCGCGGGGACCCCAGCCCCTGCTCTCCTCAACCCTGCCCCTTTCCCCCGCCCCTCATTATCTGCCAGTTCCATCATGCCGTGTCCATCTATCCTCCAGGCCTCCCACCCTGCTGTGCTCCCCACCAATGTGACCTGGGTGGGCTGCCAGGGCAGCGAACCCCACTTCCGTGGCTACCCCTGCGGGCTCTGGACCATCTTCCACCTGCTGACTGTCCAGGCTGCCCAGAACGGGCCTGACAAAGGTACAGGTGTCACCGGGGGTGTTGAAGTCTTGGGGAGAGGGTCTCTGGATGGGTTGGTGCATGAGCACGGATGCTGTACACGGGCAAAGGTTGTCTCACCCCTGAGGCAGGTCTTGGGGAGGGGGTGGCCACAGGGTTGGGGTGCAGGGCTGCCACCCTGGGGACGTGGGACTGGGGCAGTGGCACCTGCAGGGTCTGGACTTGCCCTCCCAGCCCCCTGGCTATCCTCTGCCTCCCCCCAGAGCTGCCGCTGGAGGTGCTGAACACCATGCGTTGCTACGTCCGGCACTTCTTCGGCTGCCAGGAGTGTGCCCAGCACTTTGAGGCCATGGCGGCCAAGTCCATGGACCGGGTGGCGAGCCGAAAGGAGGCTGTCCTCTGGCTCTGGTCCCACCACAACGAGGTCAACGCTCGCCTGGCAGGTAAGGGGGGGGGACCACAAGGAAGGGGGACACCCAGGGCGAGGGAAAAGGTGAGGCGGTGTGGAGGAGCGTCCCTCCTCCTGGATGGAGCTGGCAAATGGCTACGTTAGGATGCAGTAGTGGGGACATCCTGTTGTCATCGTCCCCCATCACAGGGGGACAGCAGCTGGTCGCGTGGCATCAGACCACCCCGGAGACGCACTGGGGTCTTACACGCTCCCTGCAGGGAGCTTCCCAAAGCTGCTGCGTGCCCTCAGAGGACCCCTACTCCCAAGACAGCTCCTCCAAATGTCCCCGTCCCCAGCTGCTGGATGCTCCAGGGTGTTTATAGCAGTACAGGGGGAGGGCTGCGTCGCATGTCCCCTCTAACCCCCTCACTGACTCCGGTCCTTGCAGGAGGTGACACGGAGGACCCCAACTTCCCCAAGCTGCAGTGGCCTCCGCCGGACATGTGTCCCCAGTGCCACAAGGAGGAGCGGGGGGTGCACACCTGGGATGAGGAGGCTGTGTTCACCTTCCTCAAGGCGCACTTCTCCCCCACCAACATCTACCTCGACTATGCTGAGCCCATCCCCATGGCAGTGGCAGGGGAGGGGACGGGCACCAGGCTGGCTAACTATGCTGAGCCCATCCCCATGGCAGTGGCAGGGGAGGGGACGGGCACCAGGCTGGCTACCGAGAGCCTGCGAGAGGAGAGGGAGAAAGAGAAGGAAGAGAAGGAAAAGGAGACGGAAGACGAGATGAGAGCTCCAGGGCGACCAGGCTCCCCTGAGCCCCGGCGCCCCAGCATTGTGCGGCTGAACCCCAAGCTGCGGGAGGCAGGCGAGGACATCGTGGACCTGGACTCCTTCAGCGAGCAGCACTTCAAGAGCCAGGCCCTGCGAGCGGTGGCCAGCCGGCGCCGACGGCTCAGCAAGCGGGACACCATCGCCCTGCACCGGGATGCTGGGGTGGGCCGGGAGCGCCGGCGGGCTCCCGCTGTCCTGGTCCGGGAGGAGGAGGAGGAGGAGGCCGGGGAGGGTGTACGGAGGACCCCCTGGCTACGGGTGCTTGGCTTGGGCTTCTCCCGCCTGGACATCAGCCTCTGCGTTGCCCTCTACTTCCTCTCCTCCATGTGCCTCCTGGGCATGTACACCTTCTTCCGTCTCCGCACCCGCGCCCGGAAAGGCCGCCTCGGCTTCCCCCTGGCCTGAGAGTGGTTGTGGGGTACTGGGGGCTGCCCCCAGGGTGGGTGGGCTGCTGAACCGAGGCACCCCTGGGGACAGTGTTTTGTCCCCCGGTGGGAAGGGGTTTGGTCCATCCCCTCTGGGAGCTGCCCCGCTCCCAGCACCTCACCCAGGGTGGAGGGCTCTTTTTAGGGCGGAAGGAGGTGTCAGAGCATTCCCCTCTTGGGTCATGGTGCCATATTTTCGGGTGCACGGGAGCTGGGACACCAACACCACTTTGTGTCTCAGCACCCAGGTGCCCTTGGGACCTCCCCAGCACTGGGATGGTTTCAGACTGGGAAGCCCTGTCCCAATGCTGGGGAGCAGCCCTTTGGGGTCAAACCACTAGTGGGGCCAGGAGGGTGGAGGTGCAGCCCCCAAAAAAGCAGACACTGCTGAGGAGGGGAGGGGGATGGCAGTCATGAGATCAGCTGCATTTTGTGTGTTCTCCCCCTCTTTGAGAAATGGACCAGCCCCTCCACCACCTTTCCTTGCCCCTTCCCCTCACTGTTGCTCGCTCTCTGCTTGTCTTAGTGGAATAAATTATTTTTGCCGACGCTGGCCCCCGCTGTGTCAGCTGGTCCCTGCTGCACGGGCACACCGGGGTGGCACCTCCCTGCCATCCCTCCGACACTGGCTGTCCCCACTCTGGTCTCCCCCATCACCCTGGGAAGAGCACTGGCTTGGTTTAAATCCTTTACCCGTTTTAAATCGTTATTATTGTACATTTTCTCCTGCTTTTCACTTCTAGGTGGCACCCGTGGCCGAGCTGCCCCCCTCCCCCCCCCCCGCCCCATACAGCCAGTGTGTCCCCACGGTTGGGGTGGCTCATGGTATGTCCTCAAGCAGAGTGATGGGGAGGGAGCCTGGGGCAAGGGGGGGGGGTGGGCAAGAAGCTGCTGGAAAGACTTGGGCAGGAGCCACGGAGCTGCAGTTTGGTGCTGGCTGTGCCCATGCTCCAGAGCAGGGAGACATCCGTGAGCATCCTCGCATCCCCCTCGGGACTGGGGCCCTCCATGGGTGCGGGCCCCCTGCGCCTGTCCCCGATTCTCTCTGCCCTTTTATCCTTGTTAGGAATCATTAAGGAAAATGGTTGTTTTCCAGAGCCCGGGCCGGGGCCATCTGCTCTCCCGGCGCTGCCTAAATCCCCCTGTAACAAATTCATTGGGATTATGCTGCCCTCCCCTAATCCCGGCCCTTCCCCCCGCATGGGGGATTTAAAAGGATTAAAGCCCGGCCGATAATAAACTTTATTAAGGGGGAGGGGGGGTGTCAATCCGATTTGGAGCCTTTTTCTTGATATCTTCACTTTGCCCAGGTGGGAGGCGAGGGCCGGTGGGATGGGGAAGGAGGAGGGTCGGCGCCACCGCTGCCTGGGCACTGGGAGCTCTGGCTCCTCTGGCCCTTCCTCCCTCACCTGCCCTGGAAATAAATTTTCTTCCTCTGTCTTTTCCTTCTTTGTTGTCTGTGCATGACGGAGATGGTGTGCGTGGTGTCTGTCTGTCCTCTATGGGAGGTGGAGCTGCCAAACCTGCCCTGCCACCGCTGGCTCACTTGGCCTTGGCCATGTCCCTTAGCTGGGTCCTCGGTGGCCTCATCCCGGCAGGGAGTGGGGGGGGCTGCATCCCCCCAGCCGACTGCTGGTCCTGCCCACCAGCGGGTGATGGATGGGGAAGGTCTCATCGCTGCAGCCCTGCTGCCTCCTTCTCCTTGATTTCCCTGGGGGGGAAAGGGGAGGGGAGGGGGTTACCCCCAACATCAATAACCCCCTGTGCACCCCCTCCCTGCCAGCTGCTCCCCTGCCTGGGACTGGGATCCGGGGCTTGTGATGAGGGTGGTGAGGGTGGTGAGGAGGGCAGGTGATGCCTGTGGTTACCCCCGAACCCCAAAATATCTTGGTGGGGCTGCTGAATCCAGGGGCAGGCTGGGGGATGTGTTGGGGGGGGTGCAGGGGATGAGGGCCGGGGGGAGGTGGGTGCTGGGGAGGAGGGAGCTGTTGGCGGGGGAGGGTATAGCAGGCAGCCGGGGGCAGGGCTGCCCAGATTAGCATCCCCGACAGCCCCGCCGGGGAGATTTACAGGGCCGGGGAGCTAAAGCTGCCCTGCACGCAGGAAAAAGAGAGTCCAGTAAATAGACTTTCCGTAATCCTGTTTGGTGCAGTCCCAATCCTCCCGGCCCCAGCTCTCCTGGGCTGTGGCACTGGGGTGTCCCGTCCCTGTCGTCCCCCCCCACCTCAGCACCCAGGGAGCCCCGGTGCAGGGCACAAGTGGACCAGTGCAGGCAGGAGGCTGCTGCAGGGCTTGGTGCTGCCCAAGGGGGTGTCCCCCACCAGGATGGTGACCCCAGCCCTGGCGCAGGGTGGGGGGGCATCAAACTCTGCCATAGCCATGCTCAGGGGTGGGACAGGCTGTCCTGGGAGGGGGCTCTACTCCAAGCCCCCCAACAGCCCTCCCCGATGGGGGTTACCCCTTCCCCGAGGCATCCCCAGGGCTAATTACCCAAATGGCCGGAGGCTGGTGCGAGGCAGGCGCTAGTCCCTAATACAATTTACCCTCAAGTGCAATTTAATTTTCCACGAGGCCGGTGGCCGGCCCCCCACCCACACCCACCCATCCCTTCGGCACTCGCTCTCTCCTGCCTTGCCCCTCTTCCCTTTCCCTCCTCGGTGAGGGTAAGAGTCTTTCTCCACCAGCATCCCCCCCCTGCCTCCGCCCGTGCTCAAGCCATAAAATCACCAGGGGTTCTCTTAACGTCGATTAATTTTCAATTACAATTAGCAACGCCCCGTTCGGCAGTGCCCGCGAGGGGAGAGGCTTTCTCCAGCTGCCGGTGAGTACCCGGGTCTCGCCATGATTGTCCTGGCTCCAGGCCACCCCTGGCAATAGGGGGTGTATGTGGGATGGGGTCAGGGGTAATTACTGGGGTAATTAAGAACTGGGGAGCAGTGGGGGGGGCTGCTGGGGGGCTGCGCACCTGGGGCACTGCCTGGAGGGGAGGTGGCCCCGTGCCAAAGGGTGGCTACAACAGCTTTAGCCCGGTAAAGATACGCCCCCCTCCCCCCCTCCTCGGGAGGGGGAGCTGGTTTCATCTTGTGAGGGGACTCTGAGAGGTGGGCTGAGACCTGGAGAACTCACTGCATGGGTGGTATGAAACCCAGCTGGTGGCTGAGCTCCCCAGCAGCTCCAAGCCCATTCAAACTTTGCTGATGGGGGACATGGCTGCACTCACACCCCCAGGCATGGCCCAGGCATGGGTTTTCCTTGAACCCCCAATTCCACCTTGAAACACCCATGTGGCACCTTGGAATGACGCACTGACATCTCCATCATCCCCGGTATCCCCATTTCCCATGCGTCTGGGACTGGAGGGACATGAGGGGAGGCTGGGTCCAGGTCCCAGCAAAGGCTCTGGGGTTTACCTGCTTTTTTATTATTAATTAATACCAACAGGGAAGGTGCCGGGAGCACCATCCCCACTTGTCTGCAGGTTTTGTGTCATCGTGTCACTCTGCTGGTGTCTTCATCTGGCTTCAGGGCCAGAGGAGGTTCAAGTGATGTGGAGGAGGGAGTGGGGCATCTGTGTGGGGCCAGAGCCCCCCCTAAAACAGCCCTGGAAATAAAACCCTCTGAAATTTGTAACATTCACCCTTTTGCAGGCTGGTCTCCACTGATTGATCCTTAGCCCTGTTTTAGCTTTGGGAGGAGAAAGCTTGGGGGGTGCGGGGGGGGGCATTTCACACCCTTCACGATAACCCCCCCCACACACACCTCCTTGGGTGCCACGAGGACCCAGGAGCATTTTAGGTGGCACAAAAGGGGTTTTCTGGGCCAGCAGCTCATGCCCGCCTCGACCACCCTCTCCTCCCTGCATTCCAGGGTACCAGGGTGTGCTGGGGAAAACAAACCTGAAAGAGACCCAAAACCTCACCAACACAAGGGACAGGTGGACAGCAGGAAGGATGGAGGGGGACAAAGCAATACTGCAACAATGGGGAAGGGACAAAGGCTCTCCTGGGAAGATGGTGTGAAGACGAGACCAAGCAGGGAGGAAGATACTTGTGGGTGGTTTTTTTTTCCAGTGGACACCCATGGTGACAGCCCGATGCTCTGGCTCAGCGCTGTGCGACTCCCTTCCCCTGCTGACCGCTGCCATGAGCGATCCAGAGCGGGGCAGAGGGGGCTGGATCAATCTGGCAAAGCAGAAAAATGAATGAAAATTGAATTCCCCAAGGAGAAGGGGGTGGGGGGAGCTCTTAGCCCAGCTGAGAGATAAATCAGAGTGTGCCGGAGAGGGGAGACTGAGATGACTCCCGTCAGCGGTGGAATAATTAGGGAAATAGGTTGGAAATGCAAAGTGGTGGGGACAGGAGGCCACAAGACGCTGGCTGGCTGTCCCTCTGTCCGTCTCTCCGCCTGTCCGGCTAAACTCCTGTAAATCTGCCTTAGGGACTTGCCTTTCTGTGTCTCTGGGCTGGGAGCCATGCTCTGGCACTGCCAGCCAGCTGGGGACCGCATGGGGGGACAGTGGCCCCTGCCCCAGGGGGCTGGGGACCGCAGGTGGCTGGGGGCAGTGGGAGCCTGGACATGCTTAATGCACTTAAGAGCCAGGGCTTGATTTAGCGGAGGGGAGGGGACAGGGTGGGAGGGGATGGGATTCACCTCCCCTGTGGTCCTGGGGAGCCGATTTTGGGGCTCGCCGGACTGCAGGGGTGGGGGGCTCACTCCTGCAATGAGTGCAGACAGGTCTCTGCCCAAGGCATGAGATGAGCCAGCTGGGGTTTTGCTGGCAAAATGAAGCTTTGGGTTAAAAACCAGCAGCTTGTTGTGCCACCCACACATTTCCTGAGGGGCTGGTTCAGGTTGTGGTTTTTTTCAGGTGGGAAAAGCCTCTTCCTTATTTGCATTTCGGCACGGAAAGGAAAGCACGGGAAGGGCACACGGGAGCAGAGGGCAGCTGAGCTCTGGGCTGGGTGAGCATCCTTCCCTCCCCTCCCACCGCTGCCATGTGTGCCTCCTGGGGGGTTTCACCCTGCTCAGGCGGGCTCGGTGCTCTGAGCCCCCATCAGCTGGGCAGAGTGGGACGTCATAGCACATCGGGGCCGTTCGGCACCGTCGTCCCCAAGCCAGAGATGGGGTGAGCATCAGGAAGGGCAATGCTTGAGGTGGCCGCTCTGGCTAACTTCAGCTGCGCTTCGGTGAGCTTCCTCGCTCCATGCTTTGCCACCGGGCGCTGCTGCCTCTTGATGCATCAGTCCTGCAGTGGTGCCATAGGTTGGGTTGCCCCATGGCACAGCCCCACAGAGATCCCTCTGGAAGCCGTAGTCACGCCCAGTTGTTGCCCTGTGACTTTGGATCCCTCTGGAAGGCGTAGTTGGCTTTGGCATCACCACAGAGGCTGAGGGGCTGTCGGGCTGGGCGTGCTGCAGCACTATGGAACGAGGTTGGCTCTTTCCGTGTCCAGACGTGTCCCCGGGCTGGGGACACATCTGGAGGGAGCTGCCGTTGGGATGGGTCTCGGGGTACAGGCGCGTTGCAGCACCCCTGGAGTTGTCCATCGGGGTTACCAGCCACTGGGAAATAACTCGTGTTGGTGTGGTGGCCAGGGTACGGAGATGTGCTGGTGTCCACCAGAGCCAGGGAAAGCGCCCAGCTGGCTGAGAGAGGTTCCCGGCAGCAGGAGGGACGGGGACTGGGGCTGCGTGCCCACAGCGGGGACCCGCCACCCCCTCCCATGGAGCGCGAGAAGGTCCCCGAGCCCCGGCAGCGGAGACCGGGACCTGCGGCTCTTCGCTCACCCTCGGACGGAGCTCCCTTCCACCGGACAGGGCCTCTGGTCGCGACGGCGCCATGTCGCGACAGCGCCGCAGGCCGGGCCCGGCCCCCCTCCCCGGTGCGCTTGGAGGCCGCGGGGCGCCCTTAGCCCCCGCCCCTTCCCCGCAGGCCCCGCCCCTCCGCCCTCCACCCCCGCCGCCCCCGCCGAGAAACCACGCCCCCTCCGGCGCGGGGCGGGCGGCGATTGGCCGCCAGCGTCCCGTCCCGCCCCCGCCCCCCTGCGGGCGGTGACGTCAGGCGCGCTCCCCGCAGGGTGAATGAATGGGAGGCGGGCGGCGCTGGCGGGCACAGCTGCGGCGCCGCGCCCGGGCCGGCACCGGTACCGGCACCGGCACCGCCCGCGGGACCCCGGCGCTGCCTCCCGCCGCGGGGCTTCGCCGGGCCGCGTCTCTCCCTCCCCTCTTCTCTCCCCTCCGCCGCCCCCCCCTCCCCGGGCCAAAAAAATGATGCAAAGCTCCGCGCTCGCTGCCGAAGGGGCTGTCAAGGGGCTTCCCGAGATCCTCGGTGTGCCGGTGCAACGTAAGGACGCTTTTCTCTTCTCCTTCCTTCGCTCCCTGCCGCAAAGGCGGCCCCGGGCCGGCGGGGCAGGGCGGGCAGGGGCTGGAGAGGCGGCGCCCTGCGGGCTGGGCAGGTGCCTCCCGCTTCCCCCGCGGGCGCGTTTCTTTTCCTCCCCTTTTATTTTGTTTTTTTTTATTTCTTCCCCCCCGCCGTGTAGACGTAAAAATTAATAGACGTAAAAATTAGGAGCGCGCCCCGGGGCGGGCGGGTAGCGGGAGCCGTGCGGGGCGGTGCGGGCCCGGCCCCGACGGGGAGGTCGGCGCGGCCGCGGCTCCGGTTCTGCGTAGGCAAGCGCGTGTGCAAGCGTACGTGTGTGTGCAAGTGTACGTGTGTGTGTGTGTGTGTGTGTGTGTGTGTGTGTGTGCCTGTGGTGCCCCGGTTCCCGCCTGCCCCCGGTCCGCAGCACACGACCCCCCGCTTATATCGTTTATCGCGACAGGCAGAGCCTCGGTGGGAAGGGACCCACGGGCGGGCGGGCGCGTTACCGGGACGGCGAGCCCGGCTCGGTTCCGCGGTGCCGCTGTCTCTGCGTCTGTCCGAAAATCACCTATATCTCTATATGTGCGCGTAGTTACTCTATAGCCACAGGTAGCGTGTTCCCGTGAAAGCACATGCTCGCGCGTGCTGGGGGGGGTGTCTATAAGCGTGTCTGGGTGGGGGGGGTGTACACGCACCCGTGGACGCGTGGGTATGTATGGACCCCACGGGCGTTGCGGACCCCCAGCGTGTTTCAGCGGGAAGCACACGCCAGCCCCCGGGTGGAAGCCATAGGGGCCTCCCCCGTTTCTATAGCGCCGAGCCCTAAGCGGGGGGGGGGGGGGGGGGGGACGTCTGCCCGCACACCCCCGGGGATGCGGTGCCGGTGCGGGGGCGGCCGTGCCCCGCTGTGCCCCCGCCCCGTCTCCAGGGCTGTTCGGGCGGGCGGCAGGGGCGCTCCGGGGGCGGCCCGGGCTGGAGCTGCGCGGGTATAATTATTATTATTATCGTTATTATTGTTATTAATGTTATTGTTGTTATTATTAATTATTATTATTTTCTCCTCCGTTCGCAAACGGTTTCCGAGAAGCGGGGCGTCCCTGCGGGCCCAGAGGGGGGTTGACCCGTCGGGGGCAGCCGGGTGATGCTCTGCCCCCCTCCCCGGGGCACCCGGAGAGTTGAAGGGGG
>JAOXJM010000004.1:2112396-2124407 GCA_026413425.1 Tringa solitaria
AAAAAATTTTTCCTAATATCCAGCCTGAACCTCCCCTGGCGTAACTTCAGGCTGTCTCAGCACCTGGCCAAGCAGAGAAGAGCATTTTTCGGGGCAGCGTTCGGTCCTCAATGTATTGCTTGCCTTTGGATTTAACAGTGCAAAGGCAAGAGAAAAGACAGAGTGAAAGCAATGAAAAGCCCGAAGTCCTGAGAGGGTGTTGCTGGTGCAGCCACGGCCCCACAGCCTGGCTGATTTGCAGGGCATCACCTGGGAGGATGCACAAGGTGCCTGGACACAGTTTGGCTACTGCTCCTTCACTTCCAGGACTGGAGACAGACCCTGGGAAGGGCTACTACAGCACCACAGAGAGCCCCAAAATGCCGCCTGGGAAAGCCTCCCCTGACTGCTTTTGTACCCAGAATTTATAATGTATTTATAACGCATTTATAAACACCTGCCCCTCACCTGCCTCCTGAACCTCCCTCCCAGGGCTCCACAGGCACCACATCCCAGTCAGTACTGCCTCGCTCCCTGCTTTCATCCAACATTTCTCCTTGCAGAAAATGCGGATGTTTTAGCTGCTGGCTGGACCTTCCCCGAGCACCAGCTCCAAGGGGACACACCTGTGCCCATGGAGAGCTGGTAACAGCACACCACTCTTATTTCTACCCCATGTCTTTGCTAGCAACCATGTTTTCAACCCTCATTTGCTTTGCCAAGATTGAATCAAGTTTGACCTGAGCTCTTCCCTATCCCGAGGACAGCCTGGCAGCTTGTAGCTCCCTCCCCAACCTTGCCTAAGGATGTTAAATAAAAAAAAAAAAGAACTGGGAAAATTCTTAAGGCTGAAGAGCTGGGCTTGGCTGATGGCAGCAGAAGTCCCAGTGCCTGGATTTTCCCTTAATCCCATGCAATGCAGATCTCAGTGAAGCAAAAAACTTCCTCAGCCCCCACCTGCCTTACAATACCATAAAGCCGGCAGCCTCCTCTCACATTGGTAGCAATTGGTTTCAATTATATTTCAGGTGCTTTTACAACATAACCGACTAACTCTTTTTTTTTCCCTTTTTGCCATTAAATGTAGTAATTAGAGTGTCTTTTTGCATTACTCTGCAGTTTTCTACTGACCCAAAGGGACAAGCAGCGGTGTTTAATTAAAATAAATTTGACGTGATTGGATCTTATACTGAAAAAGATAAAAAAAAAAAAAGAGGAAAAAAAGAAGGGGTAAGGCTGAGCTAAAGGGCTGGGAGGCACATCTTGGGGTGATGGCACAACATCCTTGCAGAAAGCAGACTTCCAGGGGTGCCAAGGAAGCTGTAGCGGCAGCTCCTGGGGATGGGGAGCTGCTGCCCGCATGGGGAAAGGTGGCTTCCTTGTCCAGTGCCGCTGGCAGGCACGGCCCGTGTCCCCGAGTGGGCCAGGGACATCCCCGGGACCGAGCACAGTTGCTGGATTTATCGCACCCTGGGACCCTCGATTTGTCAAGGGCCGGAGCGGCAGCCCTGACATTGGCACGGGTGAAGATGGATTTCCATTCAGCGCAGTTCGCCTTCCGACTCCATTAATCCTCAGGGTTCAGATGATGAATTTCTTTCTTTTCTTTTTTTTTTTTTTTTTATTATTTATTTTCCCGCCAGCGTTCCCTCCCACTGCCCTGCCACAGCACAGAAAGAGCCGAACAGATGGTGCTTTGCAGGGAAGCCGGGGCGCCCATGAGGATACAGAGCCTGCCCACTCCGTGGCCACGTGGCCGCAAGTGCTCGGAGAAGCCTTGATTTCCTCTGGGAGAGGCAGCGGCAATGATTTCAGTATTCCCGGCGGGTGGGTGGGTGGATGGATGGATGGATGGATGGAGAGGAGCTGAAGACTAACGGGCCGTTTAGCGGGGGGACTGTGCTCATACCCATCAACCCGGCACCGAGCGATGCCTCCAGCCCGGAGGAGAGCAGGTCCCGCAGCGGGTCCCACCGGTGAGCCGGTGCCTTCGGACCACGCTGCCAGCTGGCCTCCACTTAACCTCCGATTAAAGCCGGGGTCGGCGCCCATCGGAAGGAGGCAGGATTTATAACCCGCAGCAGGATGCAGTTTGACACCGGCTGTAATCAGGAGAGCTGTCACCACAAGGACAGCTGTCAGGCCGCCGGCTCATAAAAAGGGATGGAGACACCCTAAAAGCAGTGGCTGCCTCGCTCATGGGATTTAACCCTTTCCCTGAGCAGCCTCTGACAAAAGGGAAGGCCTTGCAAAGGCGCTGCTCTGCTCAGCACCCTCAGAGACAGTTTTCATACGAGCTCTCACACCTCCCCGCCGCAATTAACGGCTTGGTTACGAAGTGCTTACCAAGGAGATTTTCAGTGAGTACCAGTTTCAGGCCAATAGCCATGTGAATAAAAACCACTCACTCGTTTAACAAGCTGTTTTCAAGGTGGGGGTGATTTATGACCAGATCTGCTAAGTAAGGGAACGAGGACAGCCTGGGTGCAGCGATGGTCAGCCAGGGACAGCGGGGCCCCCGTGGGTATGCCGGACCTGTGTGCCAGTGACCCAGAGAGGTGTCCCCGAAGAT
The DNA here is from genome assembly GCA_026413425.1 of Tringa solitaria. Lineage (NCBI taxonomy): Eukaryota > Metazoa > Chordata > Aves > Charadriiformes > Scolopacidae > Tringa > Tringa solitaria. Next base: position 2,114,948 of record JAOXJM010000004.1, read on the forward strand.
AACATACAGGGAAGGAAGGTGGGACAGTAGTCACGGAGAAGGAAAAAATCTTAAGACTCAAAAAATGCGGAGAAAAAGCCTGAAAAACTGTCATTATTGAAACATCTGATCTGGCAGGATGGATCAGAGAAATAATTTCTGAAATAATGTTAACTAAACCAGCTACGTTTGTTTGCTTGTGTTAAAAAACCTGCTTCAGCCACCAGCCACAGGGGTCCACCTGCAAATAATTTACATGGAGGTGATGCAGCCACCTTCTGCTTTCACATATTGAACTTGCTTGAAGCAGGTGCTCTTGGATAACTCACGCTATGCTTTTGTACAACCGACTACAATCCACTGGGTAGGCAGAGCAGGGGAGAGAAAGCCCAAAAATGTGGAATGAGCTGGGCAGAGAAAGAGGCAATGTGGCATTGAGTGCTGCTGTTCCACAGACAGATTTGCTACTTCAGTCAGAAGGATAAGAGCTTGAAAAATAAAGTATCCTACAGGAAAGATGACATGGGGAGAAGTCATACGTTATTGTAATTACAGTCTCAGTTCAGGGGCCCTGAAATCTGGGAGTTTAGATCCAGATCCAAATGGAATGATGCTCTGCAAAGCAATTTTGCCATCCTGCTGATGTCCTTGTGGAGATATCAGAAAGAGAGAAAAAGGCACAAACACTTCAGAATGACAAGTATGCTCTTAATTACACAGTGGCAGGCATTGAGAGAGAGTATGAAATAAGAACCAGTATGTCTTAATTTTGGAAAAAATTATGATATAGATAAAATCGATACTTTTTTCCTATTCCCCACACATCAGCACTGCATGTGCCTCTTTAGTCTCTACTTTTCTCATTTGGAGACAGAACAATCTTTCAATTAAAAGGATTGCTACAAAATCTCATATCTAATTAGCATGTAATTGTAGGAGGGACACAAACTGTAACTTTGCTCTGCTGGTTTTGGTAGTAGAGAAGCTGCTGCTCTCTGGGCTACGATCAAACAGGTTCGTCACCAGGACGTGTGGAGGTGAAGCCCATCTTGCTCGTCCCCTACCCCTCACCTGCGTAACCTGTTAAAGCCAGGGCAGACCCCCCTCTCAACCTCAGCATCCCCTTGCCAGGGCCACTCCTGGGTCTGGAGGTGACAGAACCACATCTTGGAGACACAGAGGTGCACAAGACAAACTCTGAAGAAAGCGCATCATCTACCGAGGGAAAAGGAAGGCTCTAAGGGGAAATTTGCAGAGGAGATGAAAGGAGGACAGCAGTCTTCCTCGCTGCTTCTCCGAGGGCTCCTATTCACACCAGGCTGGGATTTGCCAGTGGAGATAGCCATTGGTTAGTCAAATCCAGCTTCCCTGCTCACATTTGTACTGAAATTTGCTTTCTGTACATAGACCATTTATTCCAGCTGCAAATCCGTTCTGTTAAGAGGGAACAACCAAGCTAAAAGGCAGCTTACCGTAATGGAGTGCAGTCTGGCCTTCCCCATCCTGAAAAAGAGAGTGAGAGAGACTTGATTTTAGAGGTATAGGTAATGTCGTGGGGATATAAGAAAATCCCGGTTTTAAATAAATAAGCTTAATCACAGCAATATTTAATTGACTAGATAAACAGCCCAGGACACCCAGCTACCTGGCAGTTAGGCTTTGAATCATCATCCACCATCAATCCATATTGATGGATAATCAATATCTATCCACCCATAAGAGTGCGTGGATCACGTCATGACATGAGTATAATTCAGTTCATAACGTTATCACTTCCAACCCATAAAAATGAAGGATTTCAGTCCTACGGCCTTACTTTGGGAGCCTCACTAATCCTGATGCTTTAGTGCAAGATGCTTTAGTGCAAGCCCAGCCTTGGCCAGCTACATGAGAGAAGGGTAAAGCTGGCACAGCTCCGTGCCCTGCACTCTTCAGCACAGGAGAGCCCACAGGGGAAAACACCGCTTTTCTTCCAACTGAATAAATCTTAGGTCCTCGCCCTTCAGAATTCAGGTCTGGACCTAAAGGTGGACCCAAAGCTCGTCCCCAGACTCGGCAAGCACCGGCAGGGCTTTGCTGGAGAGCGGCTGGTGCTCGTGTGGCACGTCCAGCAGCTCAAACCCAGGCACCTCACCCTGCCACAGCCCTGTCCCACCACCAGAACAGGTGAAATAACAGAAGGAAAGAATTATTGGCCCCTTCGCTTTCACTACCCCACCAGGATTAGCCTCTAATTCAGTTCTTTGCCTCTTTAATTTATTTGCATCTGTTTATGGAGACTTAAGTTTTTAATTACCATTATCTTTGGGATTAAGGTGCAAATTCTACAGTCTGCCGTGGACTCTGGAGCAGGCGAAAGGGAAAAGAAGAACAGAAAACCAGGTAGAAATCCCATCTGTAGCTGTTTTGAGACTTCTCGTTTCCCAGCCTGTTATTCTGTTTGATATTAACTCTGTTCAGCTGAGGAACTAGGAATGGCTTGTGTTTCAGGGTGGGAGGTGCCACGCTTTGCTCTGGGTCACCACACCAACACGACAGCCAGAACAGTGACAGGGACAAAAGAGAAAAGCCACGTGTAACAGGCATCTGCTGAATGCCTGAACATCCATTGCATGGCTTTGCTGGGGAAATTTTTTGGGGAGATTTTTTCCTTCCACAAGCCCCATTTGTGGCACTCACGCCAGCGTTTGGAGGTGCCTCATTTTAGGAGCCTGTTTCTGCCCAAATTGTGGGTAGCGTAATGCAAACGGGTGTCAATTAGAAGGTACCACAAACCAAGGAACTGAAGGAATCAAAGACGGCATCCATTGATTATTCCACACTAATAAGGTAACTGATCTGAGCCAGAGCCCCCGAGCGGTCCTGAAGCACATGCCTTCTTGGAGGAGTGACAGGGCCAGTACTGACTTCAGCAAAATAGGGAGCAGGGCTGGGGAAGAAGAGGCAGGAGCGCTACGAATGAGTTATCAGGAAGGCAGGCTTTCAAATATGCGGGTTGCGTGTGTGCTGGGGGATGGGAAACCAACTCCCCTCCTCATCACCACCTTCAAAACTGTGGCTGACAAAACCCGCAGGTGAATGGGACGGGAAATGGGAACGGTTTGCCGCAAAACTCCTTATAAAGTACATCGGACTGCTCCAGGAATACTACAGCCATTTGCTCATCTTCCAAAGGCCTGCAGAAAGCACTGCTGCTTCAGCAGCAGGCTTTTGGCTAACGAGGCTTTTTATTTCTCTTAGATGTACTTTCTGGCATTTATTGGGCTAAGAAGAGAGCGCGAGTCCCAGCATACGAAATGCGTCTCTTTAATCCCAGTGTGGTTTTTAAAAAGAACTATTAACCCAATGTTATGCAAACATTGTTTGCACTTTATTTACACCGTGGATTTTTTTTTTCCCCTTTGAGCCTGATGGCTGGCCAAATGCTATTTGTTGTACTTCTCAGATGCTATGCTATTTGCTTGTATTTTCTCTGTGACAAATTTTAATCCAGGTAAATGGAAAAAGCCCTAGTGTGGTCACTCGCTAAGGGCCTTGAAAAGCCCTCTGGAGGCTGCTGATCTCAATCCCTCATTCATTTGGCTTTTCAGAGCACCGTGGCTAATCGGAGCCCGACGTGCCCAGCTGCTCTGTGCACAGTGCTTGGCTCCAGGTACGGCATCGCTGAGCCTCCAGTGCAAAATGGTCACACCTGGAAACTAATCAAGGACAAGCCGTGAAAGTGAGGATTACAGCTCCCACTGTGGCAATTACGTGAGATGAATATTGCCTACCAGGCACTGGAAATGTTTGTTTTACAACAAAACAAGACGCGCAGAAGTGGTCTTAAGATGAACTGTAGCTGGCCTTGATGCAAGGGATATTTCCCGACGTGTGACAGAAAGCAGTGGTTTCTGCAGCACCCTAGGGAAGGTGTTGTGTCCTTCTCCCAGGATGTGCCTCTGTTGGGACAAATGACCCCAAATGGTGAGCGTACAGGGACAGGGACAGCCTGACACAGCCTCTGCCCTCACCTCATTGTGCCCTGACCAGGGCACCAGTAAATGTCACCTCCCAGCCCAGGATTGCCAGCACCAGCCAGGAGCAGGGCATCCCGCACAAATCTCTGCAGCCGGGAGGAACACAGAGATGCCAGCAGTCATCAGTTGGGCCCCTCTGTTCATCTGACTTACAAGCTGGCAGTCAGAAGACAACCAGAAATGAAGGAAAGACCATTAAACACTCAAATGTAGGAACGCTCAGCCCCACACATGCGAGTTACCAACCAACAACAGATCAATTTCAAGCTTTCTTCTTGCCTTCTAAGGCTGTGTGCCATCTCTGGTGCCTTTTATAGCCTCCTGGCACATCTGGCCATGTCAGGATGACAGCTGAGCACCATGGACTTCAAGGGAGACAAGAACATTTCCAAAGACTTCAAAAATAAAACCGAATGTCCATGTCTACCAAAACCATCAAAACAAAGACGCTACAAAATCACCAGTACCTCCTATGTTCATGGTCTGTGACAGATGTCACTCAATGAAAATCCAACTACCAGTGGGTAACTTATTGGATAACAGGATTGCGTTCTGCTCCTGAGAAATTTAAGCAAGAGAAATGAGAAAAGATGGACCGAGCGCAGATGGACCAACTGTCTTATCCGTTAAGTGGTACTATGGCTACTGCACATCAATTTTGTCTTATAAGTGATAGGATTATATTGGTGTTGCCATCCCATGTTCGTTCCTTGGGAATTTCTGTACCCTGCTTAACCTAACAGGAGGTTTCAGGACTGAGGGGCAGAGGAATGGAAATGGCTTGGCTGAGCACTGCTGAGACGCTGCACACGCTATAAAACACGATCCCCGCTGCCCTGCCATGGCAAGCAGACCTTGATGCGCCAGTGTTTGACTGCACTGGTTTCATAAGACAGTTTTTAAAACACTGTTATATAAACATTCACCTTCCAAACCTGCCTTGCAAACTTCTACATGCAGAAACCTCTGTGAGCAGGCGGGCGACCCTAAGGGAGACACCGTCTCTTCATCTCACGTGTTTTATGAAGCCCAAGTACAGAAAGCGGAAAAACAAAACCGTGTTGTTTACCTTGGTGATCTTTGGTTCACCTAGACCCTGTATCAGTGCTGAAGCTGGGGATGGACAACCCTCCACACCAGCTGTGAGGGTCTGCACAGGACCCCCACACCTCCTTGAGTGCTGGTCCACACTGAGACCTCATCTCTGTGCCTTCAATCGCGTCTCCAGGCAGAGACACCGTGAGCATGAAATGCACAGCAGAAAACATATACATTAACCTCTCCCTTTTGAGGGATAGCACATGCAGTCTTTATTTCAAGGTATTCTTTTCCCCACATCACCTCTTCTTTCTCTTCATTTGTGGCCCCCTTTAAGGTGCACGCTCATTCCCATTGACAGACTCCAAATGTTGGCAGGGATCGCAGGAGATAAGACCGATGAGGTGATAAGAGTGTTTAACAGCGCTAGGTCCTGGGCAGCATGGATGGGCCAGAGGGAAGATAAATATTTACACTACATCTTTAGAAGGCGAGTGAATAAAAAGGACTAGAATACAGCCTCTGAACAAGCACTGGTGCTTAGAAGCTGTGAATATAAATCTCTGCAGCCTCACGACACACACTCACTCAAGCCAGGGAGATGAAAAATAGCAAGAAAATACTTCCCTCCACTTTTAAAAAGGGTTTTATTTCTCATTTATTTCCACTTTAGACTTCAACTTCCCAACAATTTACTTAAACCTCATCATCTTCTTTTTCTCTCTCTGAAATTTTATCCCCAAGATGACTGAGGGTGAGACTACAGCTAAAAGCATACCACAATTTACATGCTAATACCCACCAATATGTAAAAGCAGGCAATGTGAGCTAATACAACCAGTTCGAACTCCACCAGACAATTCAGTAGATGGCCCCAACACAGCCTTTATTTTCATTTATGTGCTGCCTGGGTTTGGACACGTACATTAATACATGTAAAATGAATGCTTGTCCGATCGAAGCAGACAGACAAGTGCAAATCACTGTGTGTGCAAATGCTGGATAGAAAAGCAATGGTTTAGCTTGCAATTTGATATTGTTCTTTCAAAAACCCTACCCTAGACCAGTGTGCACCCATATGCACCAGGACTTTTGCTTTTAGCTGCCTCCTGATCCTTAAAGAAATGCCAGCGGCAATGCAATCTGAGAAACAAGACCATCTAACAGCTTTGTGCCAGAACATCTGGAGTCCCAAATAGCTCTGTCACCAGGAAAATGAAGCAGATTTTTATGTTTTCTCTTCATTTTTCAGATCTCAATTTTGCTAAAGCAAAATATACTTGTGTCAGCTCAGCTTCAACTACTTTTTTAGACGGTGTGTCCCACAGGAAGATAACTGGTTAGCTGGTGTTTACAAAACGCTTGTGAGGTTATGGTTGTTAATGTTAAGTGTAGGCTGTTGTGAGACATCGTGTGGTGCATCCTTGGTACCAGCTCAAAGTCAGCTCAGGCACTTCCCAAAGACCAACAGTGAGGGACCAAGGATACAGAGCAACCTTCCACAGAAACAAAAGCAAAATCCACAAACCAATCATGAGCAGCTTATTCGGGGATTACAAATAGCCTAAGCTAACAAGAGCAGGGCTTGGATATCCTCTAAGTTTGGTTCCCCAACTAAACCTTCCACCTCCCTTGTGCGTGGCTACGGACCCCTCTGTAAGAGCTCTTTCCTCTGCCCCCTTCCTCCCATTCAGACCTTTTCCTGCACTGTGCTGGGCAGATATCCGTAAGGATGGAAGGTGGTAGACAGATCTTTATCATCACCTCTCGGGCCCTTCTCCAGAGCCTACTGCCAGGCTATCATTTGGCCTATCTTCTAAGTGCCTCAGAGATAAATTAGATCTGCATAGAGAAGCAATTATTACATTTCTCATGGCATGGACCCTTACAGCACAATCTACTACTGAAAGGCAAAGAAAATTGCATTAGATTTTGTTTGATTCAAAATTATAATCAAGGGAAGAGGGATGGTGAAGCCCTTTAAAGCCAAGCCTCCGAGCTGGGGATCTTTCTGTCTGGGGACCTCCCTATTCATATTCGCTGCCTGAGCTCCTGCTCCTGGTTCGTTTAGGTGCACTAATTTGGAGGACCCCTCCACTTGCAAAACTGCTGTGAAAACCAGGGCTAAGAAAACTCAGAGAGAGAATATGATGCCCAGGAACTGCCAGTTGCTCCCTCCCAAAGCCTGCATCTGCTAATGCACCCAAATGCCACCGGCCCGAGGAGTTCAGCGTGCCAGGGTTACGCTAATCCCTCATCGCCCTAGTTTCTAACTGCTGGTGTACCTAAATTTCCAAGTGCAATTTCGATGGGATTTATCACATCTACTATCATCAGCATGTAGTGCTGCTGGCACAGATACAGACTCTCAATATCCCACCGCAGACACGGCTGTCTTTAATTGCAGAACAAACCGATTTCTGAATCACACGCAGCGGCTCCGAAACTCTCCGGGCTGTTTTCCTACTGAGCATTTTCACCCCAATTTGCAGCCGGCGCTCTAAGCACTGCCATGTGTTTTTATGTATGCATTTATAGGTCGCTCCAAAGAATATTTGCTGCTGCTGCTTGTTACTTCCAGCATCAGGCATCTTTCTGGTCACCAAACAAGCCTGTTGGTGCAATATAAAAGCTGCCGGGAAGCCTCCTCAGCCCAGGGATCAAAAATGTGTTTGGGAAGAGCCAGTGCCTAGAGCTGTAACAAGTGTCACGGTGCTGCAGCTGAGCCAGCCTCCAACAGAACTGTGCAAACGCAATCACAGGTGGCAAACAGGACAATATTCCTAAAGGCGAGATGCTAAAATCTCTCAGGGGGCTTCCCTGCCCCCTCCCTGCGTAAAAGTTAGTAGCTTTTGTACTGCTTTATCACTTTAGCGTGGCTGAAGCAGATACCTGGTTATTTAAGGGGCAGGATAAATGGGCTGAGACAGCTTTCCCATCCCCAATTCACTAGGGAATGCTTGGAAATTCCACCTGACACCAGGACCGAGCTGTGCTCTTAAACAATCTCCCGTCTGATCCGATTGTTCCCCAGTGGGGAGGCAGGCTGCAGCTTGCTCAAGAGTCATTGATTGGATTAACAGCCTAATTCCCAACAGATGAATAGAATACTGATGTCTTGTCAGCCCACATCATAGAAGGAAAACACAATCTGCTTCTACAGCCCCGAAATTTAACCCTTTGCTTTCCTACTCCCCCTCCCCAGGGCACGGGACTGAATGCATAGGTCCAGCACTTTCAGCTTGAAATCCGACCTATTTGAGTGAGAAAAGATATATATTAACCTTTGGGATGGTCTGCCTCATCATCAACATGCCACGGGATCATACATTATTCTCCATAAGGTTAGTTTTGTAAGAAACCCTCTTTTCATCCTTTCTAGACAGAAGAGATTTATACTGTGGACCTTAATTTTTTTTTTTTTCTTCTCTATTTTAGCACCTGCCGTTATAGGAAATACTGTATGCTTCACAGTAAGCGGTTGAAAATTCATGATCTTAATGATGTTTATTCTGAAATATACAGATACCGAATATTTTCTGAGTCTATCATTCGATTAGGAGGACAGATGTGCCTGGAGAGGAGCATCCAGCCGCGCTGCAGGAGAGACAGGGCTGCAATGCCCGCTCCCTCCAGCAGCTCTTGGCAAACCTCAGGGCAGGGGAGAGAAGCCGGGCACATCATTTGCTCCCGGAGAGCTCCCATTCTCCACCTCCTAATGGAGACACTAATGTTTTCTTACCTCATAGAAAGACTGTGATAAGAAATTAATTGCCACTGGTCAAATGTTCACTATTACAGAAGCAGGACTGTGTGCATATTAAAGAGATTCCCCAAGAACTAAATTTATTTATGGATGCCTTGGCACCGTCTGCATTCATTTCCTTGCTCGGGAGACAAGAATAAATAAAAATCATCCAATTTTAAGACATGTATTCAAAATTACCTATTTTTTTCTCAGATCACTGGGGTCCATAATGCTGTGGGGTGTGTTTCCTTCTAACAACCACCTTTTATGTTTGCATTTACAAAACAGGCAGATACACATTTAAATACTGTCATTTTTTTCAGCAGAAATCCTAGATTATACAGAAATAGAGCTAGAGCATTCTTACCAGGACTGTAACCCATATTGAGAGGTGGACTCTGGAGTAACTCTGATCCAACAACAGTCTCAGTGGCAATGGCTTACCAACTCTTTAACTGTTTTTCCCACCTCTGTAAGGTGTATATCACCTCAGAGTAGCCAGGTTGCTTTGTGAAACAGAAATAAAATATTTCCAGTTTCACTTGGATTTTACAGCTCACATGCAGAACAGAAAAATCCCCTACATTTCTCCTTAATTCTAAAAATTAGCCCAGCACATGACGAATAGGAGAGAAAGCATGAAAGGATAGAGGTGCACCCCCCCCCCCCCCAGCCC
>JAOXJM010000004.1:2130740-2145277 GCA_026413425.1 Tringa solitaria
AGAGCTGTTTAGATGTGGTGTTGAGGGATATGGTGTAGGGGAGAACTTTGTAGAGGAGTGTAGATGGTTGGACTCAATGATACCAAGAGTCTTTTCCAACCTATATGATTCTATGTTTCTATGAATAATCAAAAGTACATCGATGATCCCTTGCAGCAGGCATTTCAGACCCTGCCTTAGAAAAAGGACGCAGGGTTATCCTCATTTCCCAGCCTGTGCTGCCAGCCAGGGAACCCACCAGTGTGTTGAAGTGTGTTGAGGGCCCCTCAGTCCAACAGAAAAGGTGCATCTCCAGCCTGTGATCTGACACGTTGGGCATGTGCCTGCCTTGCAAACCTACGTAATCCTTTTTAACCGGGACCCCCTTTCCCTGTACACCTGAGTCAGGCAGCTTGCACGCTTCCAAAGGCAGCTATTTCTCTAAGGCACGCTGAATTCACTTTTACAAACACAACAGCACTAAGAGAACGGAAGAGACATAAACTCCTTTTAAATCCCACTGCTCCTGCACAATCACTAGCAATAAGCTAGAGGCCTCTCGTAGCAAATTAGGAAAGCGAGGGACATGATCAGGCTGCTTGAAGCACAGAAACGTGCTACAGCAATGGATCTGAACAAGCCCAGTCCCTGGAGCCCTTTGAGGTCCACTGTGGAACTCAGGGGATAGAAGAACCAAGCACAATGGGAAGCTGGCAGAGAGAGCGCAGTCCAGAGAAAGATAAATATTCAAAAAGCTTGCTTTTACTGATAGAAGGAAGAAAAACATTTGCAAACTTTATATTTTTTAAAGACTTCTTCACGACGTTGCCTTTTTTTTTGTTTTAATTAGAAAAAAACCAAGGAAGTCTGACTTGGTAAAAGCGAATTTCACAGGAGATCTTTGAAAGCCTTGGCAATAGGGGTGGAAGTGCTGTCTATCACCCACTGAAGGCAGTGCAAGGTGGAGTGCTCTAACAAGAGCATTTTAAACTCAAATGCCATGCAAATATTAACAGCAAGTAAACCCACAGTTTTACACACTCTCAAATGAAAAAATCATTCCACTTAATGAGATTTCTTCCCTCTGAAATACATATTTTTATGAACTCTTAAATATATGCTAGGAAAAAATTAACAGATAAAGCCTAGGACTTCCATCTTCAAAGAAGATGAATTCTCCCCCTTCCTTTCTAAACCAACAAACAGTTTCATATATTGTAAAAGAATGATAAAGGGGAATAAATCAACATCTTCCTCAATGATTTCCATCTGCTAAAAGTGACGTAAAACAATCTCTTGCAGCTGATGGATCCCTGAGCAAACCTGAGAATATCACTTCAGTCTTCACTAAGCCAGCTCTAAAACAAAATACTAATTGATGTAAAAAAGGCTCAGTTGCTATTTTCACTCCCCATCCCGGCTGTCAAGTGCTGGGATAAGACAGCTTTTAGAAGAAGCCACAGAGCCCAGCAGGGCAAACCCTTACCCACAGGAGTGACCATGCAGGTGTAGGACAATTCACCCTGCAGACCCCAGCCCCGTGGAGTGGACTGGCACCATCAGCACTTTCTCAATTGGTGTAGAATTCACACCAGCTATTGTATTTGCACTTGCCAATGAGGCCTGAAACCTTAATCAGGGATTCAGAGCACCAGGTTCATTGCAGGATTTAAATTGGCAGAAATCACATTCATCTGTCTATTAAGAGGGAACACCTGTGGGACTTGGTAGTATTAGCTGTTTTGCACTGCAGCTACTAAGGATGTGTGAGCAGAAAGGGAGACCTCTCAGCAGAGCCAGCCAGTTCTGCTGAAGCCCTCCTGAAAGCAACACAAAACCTATCAACCGTATTAAACATGGATAGTGAAACATCAGCTGCTTGCAGAAAAGCTGCTCCAGAAAACTGTCAGTCCCTCCAGAATAACTCACCCTGCTGCACCTCTTGGTCACACCACAAAGCCTCCCAGCACCTAAAGCAGAATGGAAACAACTGCTCAAGAGCTTCAGCTGGTACCAAACTCAGCAGCCCTGCGTACCTAGCATGCAAAGTTCATGTAAGTAAAACCCTCCCGTGGGCCACATCCATGTCTGATGCCTGATGAAGACTGAATTTGGATATGAAAACGCATTGATTACTATAGTTCTCTGAGCTGATACAAGCAGCAAGGTAAGGAAAAACTGTGCTGTATCTGGGGGCAAAGTAGTTTGTTGGTTGTTTGAGGTTTTTTGTTTTGTTTTTGTTTTATTTTTGTTTTCATAATACCCAGTTATAGGAGATACTTAAGAGAATGGGTGAATGTGGACTTTTACCATCCTTCCCCCTCAGGAAACCTTTTCTGCTGTAAGCAGGACTCCTTGTTCAAACACTCCCTTTTGCTATTCCATGGCTTGCTCTGCAAAAGTTACCCCACATCTCCGTGACCCTGTGAAGGGAGAAGTCCTCAAGTCCCTGTGATTTTATGCAGTTGTAGCTGTCATCGGAGCAACTGTGCAACAGCATAAAATTCAAAGATAGACAGCTTCACTTGGTGGCTTTTCACACCTTGAGTGCTCAGGAGACAATACCCTTCTCTGAGAAGAGGCGCAGTACGATAGAGTGATGGTACATATTAATTTCTAAAAGAGGATTTTAATCATGCAACGTCCTCTGCAGTCGCACAGAATTTAATCTCATTGCTGACAGTGGGTGATGGGGGAGCATGTTAAGTGGAAAAGTTGTATTCAAGACCTTCTTGCAGAGATGTGCTACAGGCCGTCCCCTGGGAGGAAGAAAATGACCCAAACCGGTCTCTCTCTCACTGCTGACCACCCTGGGACGTACCCCAGGCACTCACACAGCAGAAATGCAGGTGCATTCCTAAAAGTTCTGTGCAAGGTTCAAGTACGTGTATTAATACCGTTAGCATTTATCAAGGCTTACTTTACAAATATTGATTTAATAATCTAGGCAAGACCCAGGGATATCTGCCCATAGTATTCCCACGTTAGTTACAGAAACTGAGACACACAAAAATCCCTCCCTGTCTGACTTACTCAAGGTCAAACGAGGAACACAGCCCACAGCCAGGATTAGTTTCAGGATCCTGAGCTCCCAGTGCTATGCGGTGACTATCAGGACGTGCTGTCCTTTTCCATGCTAGATCTTCCCTCTTCTCCTAAGACCTGTCTTCAGCTAAGCCTACCTTTAGTCCTGCCTTCATTTAGTAATCTGGGAAGAAAAAATAATGAAGAGCCAAAAGTTGAAAACCATAAGCTGTGAAATGAATCTCTCCCAGCTGCCAGGGAGACCCACCACAACTGGGCTGGCATGTGAGCACATCCCTTTTGGATGGTTATCCTCAGCCTTGTTCTACTTTTACCAAGGACCACTCACAGGCAGCTTTACAAGTTTTGGTCAATCAAACAAGTGTTAAAGACAAAAATCCCAAAGGGATTAACATCATTTGTTCCACCAGTTTTAATAGGACCTTAAAGCTTATATGAAAATTTGTGCTTGGAATCATGAATAAATTCTTTTTTAGAAGCTCCTTTAGAAGCTTTCTTTAGAAGGCAATCATTGCCTAGGAGGAATAAAATTCAATTATCCCCCTCTCCCCCTGCTAAAATAAAAAAAAAAATATTTTCTTATATATCTGAAGTCAGGGTAACCTAAACGATGGCCCAACAGAACACAATTCCATAAAATCACTACAGGTAAATGAAAAATGATTCATGTTTTCAAGCAGCACACATCTGATGCCTACTCTCTAAAGAAAGCCGAACTACTGAGCAGGTAAATCACTCTGTAAACTCCTGTAACTGTTCTTTTGAGGTATAACGCTATCTTTGGACTACTAATGAATAAAATCGGAGTATGAGACAACAGATTTACTACCTTTAAAATCCTGAGGAATTGGGAAGAATGACTATATGCTTTTGTATACAATAGCCATGTCTGCAGTATGGGAACACTACAAGAAGGTACAAGTATCTTGAGTGATAACTACACACCATGTCTGAAGGTCTAGCTTTTAGAAGACATGGAATTCAAAGAATACTGCAGAACCCTGCAGGAAAATCATGGCAATGCATTATGCACACTTCTCTATAATTTATGGCACTGAATGCACGGTATGTTCTTTCCACACTCAGTTTGCCTGGAACATGGGAAGTGTCCTTCTTAGGCAGCCAAAGTCTCAGGGTAGACAACAGACAGCAGGAGAAAAGAGGATAAAACTTTATCAAACGCTGAATGCTTAATTACAGAGTTAAAGTCTGTATTTAGCCCTCATCTTTCTCCAGTTGCTCCTTGACTTTGCTGCTAAAATCCTTCATTTTGTTACCAAAACTTGGACAGGAAAGTTGACTACCAGAATGTCCCAGACAATGTCTCCTTTACGAAATATGTTATTCATAAATGTGAAGAAAATTCTATTTATTTGTCCCCTTCCGAAACCAAACCCATCGTATTTATGGTGAAATTTTAAGTTATCTTTAAGAAGTGTTTGAAAACTTCCTTGTAAGGATTTAATTTAAAAAAACCTGATTTCCATTCAGATGTACTTAAGACACAAGTGAAAATAAAATGACTAATAGTCTAGCAGAGAAGAAACCATCCATTTGCTGTTTTCTCACCAGATTCAAATGTAAAATCTAAGAATGTGAATAAACTAGGTTAAACTACATAATTAAGTAAACATGGACAGACACTGTGTATCTGATTAGCAAAAAGAAGAACTAAATTTACTATAAAGGCTATATTTAGCTGCAAATGAACATATTTTAATGGCTGCTAACCAATGAAAATCAACCCTTCCTTAGGAAAAATAACCAAGAACTAGATTTAAATTGATTATTAAATCAATTAAATCAATCCAATCTGTCAGAGTCTCTCTCATTAGAGTCACTGTTAGATGCAAAGCTGCTGCCTCTCTGGTATGCCCATGCAGGCAAAACACAAAATGCTGCAGTGCCTAAGGTTAGGGACAGCACAGCACCTTCACAACACATCCACCCCAAAATTATGCCAGCCACTGCTGCATCCTAACACCTGCACATGCCTCCCCCAAACTGAGTGCATCCATTAATAAGTGGAGCCCATTAATGTGTCCTATTTTCCTGTATTAACCAACCAAACATTAAAAAGTGGGTCCCTGTAACAGTCTGACCTATTTTGAGAGTCCAGTGAAGGCAAACTGACTTTTATTTCTTAGAGGAAAAAAAAAAAAGAATTAAAAGTTGTGCTTAAATATAAAGCAACCGGTTTCAGCATTGCAGGATTAGTTGGATGAATCCTTCAGCAGATATAATCAGCTTAATGGCAACAAAGATCACAGTGCAGCTGTGACACTCGGAAGCATTTCACTGAAGGGGAAGGTTTAGATGAGGCTGGAACGGTTCCTTTTATTTCCAGTCCTTTTTCCTCTCTCTCTCTCTGTCTGTGTAGTCAACATCCCCATCAGCTCCATTACCATGAAAGAATTAAGGAGGCAAATGGGTAGGGTGGAGCAATTTACGTCTGTGGGTCAGCGTGCTTACACAGCGTCATATAATTCAATTAAATGGACAAATAAAGTGGTGCTAGTTGTTTTCCAAACTCAGGTTAATTTTAACTTAATTCCCACGCTGCTGTGGGCTAAAGGGCTGTCTGAGGCTGCCTGATGCACGGCTGAACGACCAGCTATGTATTACGGGAAGGAATGCTGTAGGAGCCCTCCTGCTCTTACTGTTAGGATACCCCTGGGAGTATCTTTACTCTGAGGATATTCTTGGTATGCTCATCTTCCCGCAAAAAGAGAGACCGAAAGTAAACATTTAATTCCCTTCATTATAGCTCTATTTGCACCAGCAAATCCATTGCTTTGTATGACACCTGTATTGAAAAAAATAATAAAAATATCCAGTAGAACATAATAAAGAGATTTTAGCCTGCCCTGTAGGAAATTAAGAAACACTATTTTCTGGGCTTCTTAAATGAAGACTTTCATCATTAAATCCAGTGATCTACCTCTGGTATATAGCATTAATGCACACAAAAATAAGGAACTAAATCCTAATCTATTTACCACTAAGTATTCTGTTTCTGGGTTTTGCTTCCTCCAGGAAAATTCCCCTGAGATGCAGGTGAATGCCCTAATGCCTGAAAAAAGCTGAGGATAAATGCAGAAGACCCACAAATCTGTTATCTGGAGCAAACTGATGGATAGATAGAGCAAAAGTACAGACTCCTTGGAAAAAAGCCATTTGCTGGTAGATCTTGTTAAGGTCTTCCGCTCTCCAAGCTGGTAAAACTCAAGCCTGCGCAGATGCGTTTTGGAACAAGAGGTCCAAAGAAAAATTAATTTCTGTTCTGTTTGCAGCATAAAGACCCTTTTAAGTGCCACAATGTTTTGAATCTTTTAAAATAAACCAGTGCTTGACGATCCACGCCACTTTCCATAAATAACATGTGTGCCTCCTCTTCCTCAGCCAAAACTTCCTTTGCTTTCTCCAAAATATCAGTTCAACACCCTGCTGTCATTCTGCCCACCAGAAATACTTGCATTTCAGCAGTTCTGCATGGACATAATTTGTAAAGTGCTAGGCACATAAGCACACTCTGAAATAGGAAACGTTATTGACAGACTACCTGGCACTAGGCTTTCAAACCCACCAGGAACGTCAGGAGGCCAGATTTGCACATGTCAAACCCATCACCTTAGGAAGCTTTCAAAATTTTGCTTTTTGTGACTCTACAAAATGCATCTCTGGAGCCATTATATGAATTAGTTGGAAAGGGGTGGGGGGGAAGGAGGAGCGGTTAAGAACAGCAATACACCCCTATGAGGACATTTAGAAGCATCTGGCTCAGAGATATTAAGAAAGGAAAGAAAAATTAATCATGCCGGCTGGGAAAAAAAGCCTGGCATCAGCACAGCCACCTTGTCATAAGGCAGATATTAATAATGTGAACCTCCAGGGAACACTCAGACATCTGAAAGATCCACTTGTTGGCTATCACAGAGCAGGCAGGTTTAACTGATGCCTCTTTGAAACCTTCTGAATCTTACACTAAAACGTTGCTTAGGATTCTTTTTTTTTTTTTTAATTTATTTTTATTTTCAGCAGAAGGAAACCCTCAGTGCTAAAGATCAGACATTGACTGCATTTCTCTCTTTTCCTTGATGGTATCAAAGAGAGCGCGCAAGGGAGGACAATGCATCTTGATGCTTATAATCACGTGCTGGTAACTGGGTGCAAAAATGCTGGAGCTGTGGAGATCAGATAATTAGGATGGTAGGAAAAAGAAAACAAAAGGATTAATTCCTGGGGATACCTAGGCACCTCGCTCCAACGAGACTTTGACAGCGGGAAGCTTGATCAGGTGTTAGCCACTTAATCTTTTGTAACCTGTAGCTTAGCTGCCCAGTAGCAATGGGGGACAAACAAGAGAAATGCAGATGAAAACTGGCTGGGTATTTTGGAAAGTGAAGAAGCAAAAAGAATCTTGCTGGAATGAAAGACAATGGGAAAAACTACACGTGGCCAAGACACTGTGGCAATGGGGGCACGTCCTGCTACCACATCTCAAATACAACTCCTCAGGGTTAGAGTAGGATGTAAAGTTGGTAGCAGCAACAATAACTAGAACTCACATACTCAAGAGAATTTATATAGCCAACAAAACATGGCAAAACCCTCTTTTTTTTCCCTACCTTGTTACTTCTCCAGAGCTGCATCAATCTTTCCTGCCTAAAACACTGAAAGCAAACACGATAAAGGAACAACTAATCTGCTTGTATTTGGGAAATGAGGAGTGTTGCTAAAAGCACACCAGACAGCCCTGACATAATCTTATACACATTTGCAGATCTCTTGGGCCATCTGCGACCAGCTACAACTCCAGGTTCACAGGACACACAGCTGACTCACTGAAGTGTAGCACCAGCTACAAACTAAGCGTCTCAAAGGCAAAATGATGACTGAAAAGCACCAAGTTGGGTGTTTATATGTTATTTGATGATGCAGGAGATGCTACCATAGGAGCTAACAGGCAGCCACGTCAAACAAGATGGGTTGTGGTTGGCAAATCTAGACAGACAATTCCCAAGTTGGGGAATATCGCTCAGACATTCTCAGTTTAGAAACAGCCAACTCCTATGTTTAAATGGGAGATGACATCCTGGAGACCAGCGGTCTACCAGGTGTTTTCAGGAGCTGGGCACAAGGTTGAGAGCTTCATCCATCCAGAAACGCAATGCCACTGTCTGCTTAAATCAGAAACAATTTTGCAGCTGGATGACTGCGTTTCTAAACTACCCTATCCCAGGAGGAAACATTTTCTGCACTAGGTACAGCTGTGATACATTCCTATGCAAATGAAGCAATTTTCTGTTTTTCTCTATGAAAAGTCTCCCATTTCTTCCCCATCGGTGAATTTATCTCCTGATGGACTTAATAAAATTCAACACTTGTAGGGTTTTTTTTTAACTGATCACAGATAGAGACACATTCAGCCATAAGATACTTGCCAATTAAAGTCCCACTGACTTAAGTAGGGAATTCTTGTGCTTATCCTTCATCAGAAGTCCCCACTAATGACACCATACCATCCTTTAAAATCTCAGTAAGACTACTTCTGCCACGACCCTCTGTGTCACCGCTCCCTGGCATTGCTTGGGGGAGCCATGAGCCAAGAATACCATTTTTCTGCTGATCTCTGTTTTGTTCTTTTACTTCCATTCACTCAACCTTTCCATTTGCACTACTTGTCACGCTGCATCTGATGCCAAGATGATGTCTTTGGGTTAGGGATGGTCTTTGCTCTTGCTTGATGCCTGGACTGACACTTCTACTAGACACAACAGACCAAATAAGGTGGAAGAGCTGAGGGCAAAATTAAACCTGCTGTTGCCTAGGTGCCAGTTTCCAGGTTTGCCTTGCTGAGTGCATGGAAAGGCACTGCAGTCACATCCACTGCTCACATGCATCTCGGGAGAGAACTGGGCAAAGCAATGAAAACTCGCGTTTAAAAATGTTTTAAAAGCTTGGAAAGAATTTCTTTTCTACTCAAGATGGGCTTTCCTTTCCCCCAGGCAAAACAAGATGTAACACCTTCTCTATGATTCTGTAGTTATTCTTAGGTAAATTCAGATACCTTTTCATATTATAATTTACATGTGTACAAGAGGAGCACTTTAGCTTACAGGCAAAAAAGAAAAAAAAGATGATTTAAAATACGCCTAATAGTTTACATCATCTTCAGTGTTAGGCTCAATATACATTTATAATCTGTCTTTACATTGTGGTTAATCCCAATCAACTAGGCTCTTGTGATATAGCAGGTTGTTTCTTACCAGCTGATGAGTGCAAACTGACCACATCTGCACTTAACTTTTCCAACTAAGAAGTAAAATTGATGATTTGAAGTCACCATAACTCTAAGTTTTTCTGCTGCTGTGAAACATCCAGATCGAAACTGCCTTCATGGTTTAAATTAACCTCTTTTACTTTGCAATTAGGACCGGAGGTGAGGGTGTATATGATCACTTCCCGTCGTTCAAAAAACAAGCACTCGGTTATTAAGCTATGAAGAATTGATCATTTGCAATTGCTGAGCCATAACTTCACAAATCTCTTCTGAGTTTGACCACTGGAATTTAAAGTGCAATGCTCAATTTCATACCACTTCAGAAGCCAAATTACCATGTAATCTGTGAGCACCGCTTGAAAATATCCTAACAATAGCACCTGGAATAGGGCATCACAGAGAAGGTAACCAGGCAGCTTTAGCAGACCTGACTCACATTTCATCTGTAGAGTCTGAACGTAATTAAAACCTGAGTTTAAAAAAAAAAAAAAAAGAGTAAATTGAAATTTCCTGCACACTCTTGTCTCTCTCTGTGTCAAGGTTTCTCTACAGCATGTTCCAGCCTATAGCTTTCTGAAATACTTCTCCTGTCTTCCTTCTGCGTTGG
Source organism: Tringa solitaria (assembly GCA_026413425.1). Classification (NCBI taxonomy): domain Eukaryota; kingdom Metazoa; phylum Chordata; class Aves; order Charadriiformes; family Scolopacidae; genus Tringa; species Tringa solitaria. The sequence goes on from JAOXJM010000004.1 coordinate 2,140,655, forward strand.
AGAAAGTCAACCAGTCAAAACTCCTCCTTACTATTTTGTTCATTAATCAGTATCTTGCTTTGAGAGCCATGCTGTATGGGAGATATTTCTCATGGGACCACCAAGCCAGGGAAGGAAAATGCCTATAGATAGAGCTGGTGCTTTCTGCCTCTCTCCCAGCATCTCTCGCACACACAGAGCTCATCTCCATCAGCAGCAGGGATGCGTGAGGTCTTCTCCAGCATGCAGCTGCACGGCAGGTTGGCCTCAGCAGAGATGCTGCCCAGAGGTATGGTCGTCTCTGGCCACTTGGCTCCATTTGTGTGCCACCCTTCCCCATGGGTCCACCACACAGGCACAGCTGCCTGGGGTGCGTGCGTGCTATGAACCAGACCTCTGAAATGATCCTGGATGAGAATAACCTCTAATGTTTATTCCCAGTACTTTGCCTCGCTTCACAAAAATACTGCTGGATGTATAGCAAAGAAAGGAAATACCGCGGGGGGGAAAAAAAAATCAATTAAAAGAAATTTGCAAACCATTGTGTTACAGCATCTCATTTAGAGCAGCCACTTCTCATCTTTAGGGCAAATAATTGTAGTACTATCGTAGCAGTAGCATCATGCTTCAAAGAAGGTGACAACATTTTTAGGGGTATTTATTGTAAGCATACTAAATTCAAGACTGTACCCTGTGAATTAATTTTCAAGGGTGACAGAAGTCAGTTGGCTAGAGCTGTTATTGCTAATAGCTAGAAAAGACCCACTTAATCACTTTGCATTTTTATTTGTAGAAGATAAAGAAACATTTCTTTCACTAATAGTTTCATGCTTGTTTCATCTCATTTTATCTGGACTGCAAGATCTGTTTAATTTCATTTGATCAGTTTTCTAAGGGTCTTAGAAGTACCATATTTTTATAATCTTGTTATATCCATGAGATAAAAAACGATTATTTGCCCCACCATTTCCCAAATGGGAAACCAAGACAGAAAGAAATCAAGTGACATGTTCAAGGTCACGCCAGGATTCTGTAGCAAAACTGGAGAATTAGAAACCTTAACTTGATTCTGAAAATAGCCATAAAGGGAATTTCCTCACTGAATCAACAGGAATTCTACAACTCTGGACATCTAGTGCTATGCTTTTTAATAACATACATAACTGTGGGTAACCCAGCTCTGAATGGACAGATCCTGTTATTTCTCTCAGCTGAAAAAAAGAAAACTCTCTCAGTAATAGATAAAACTAACCTATGACCCCTACCAGATAGGGGGATACTGAAATTTAGCAAATGCACCTGAAAGTATACTACTTGCTGGTTCTGAAAATTTCAACTAACAGGTCTGCATCACAGGTGTGTCTCTATGAAGAGGAAAAAAAATGGTAATATTCATATTTCAATTTTTTTCTCCCAAGTGTTAGCACAGCCATAATACAAGCGAAAGGGAAATACCCATTACAAAGTTCTGTACATTCAGGACACATGTTGCTTGTGACATTTTACTGTTAGGTGCTGAATTGTTCAGCACTGTGGTACATCTGGATTTTTCTGTTAGTTTCCATATGCACAGGAAATAAATTACTCAACCCTCCTCTCCCCCTGGTAACGGGGAAAACAACAGTTGCCAATGCAGTTTTATTTGCAACTCTAAGTGTTTCACAGCCTCAGGAACCCTGGTTTGCTCCTGTCCGGGCTGGGCAGAAATGAAGCAGGAGCACACAAACAACACAACACAAACAAGGAGAGTGAAGCCACCAACTCAAAAGGTAGAGGTTGAGGTTGTGTTGTGAATAGGACATGAATGAAGAAAGTAAACTAGTACTTAGTACCAGTGGTATATTGTAATAGCGAGTGTATATACGTACTGAACAGCTGCCTCGTTCACTACATTCTGTCCATATGAAGCAAATGGCCTGCAGTGGAAAACAGGAGGTGTTTTCCAGAGACAGCTTCAGCAGAAATATCAACAGTTGTTCATCATGTGAAAACCCAAAATCTGACCAGAGAAGGCATCTGACCTAGGCCTCTAAACCTGAACAGTGGAGCTGAAGAGATCTTCTGAGTATTTTTAGCAAGCTGGACGTTAACAGATGCTTTAGACTTATGCAGTGTTAATGGGAGGAGCAGGTATGTCAAACTAAGTCACTGGCTGCATCCAAGCTGCGGTTTCCATCTCTCTTCCAAGCTGTGTTGAAGTACATTGGCAGAACAACATCCATCAGGGATGTATCGAATGCTGACCACAGCAGTATTTGTCCTCTGCAAAGAGGATATGAGCAGAACAGTCAAATCTGCATAAACATTGCATTAATAACAGACCGGGTGAAGATCGCATTTTAATATTGAACTCAAGTTGGAATACCTACTTATATAAAAGTTCAGAGAAGCTCCTTCAGTAGCTAGTATTGACGAATATTTCAGTACCCACTCCTAGGGAAGGCTGCATGTACAATGCAACACCACAGGTCTCAGGCTAGGACCTCCTGCTTGTTCCCCTGTTTCAGGAGTTAGGGGATCAGTGTTGTGGTCAACATCCAAAGTCATGCTGTCCTCGGGTTAGGACTTGCAAAACCAGCCATCACCAGCACATACAAACCCCTATGAACAGAACATTTTGGAGGTCAGAGCACAGACATTGACTGCTTTCCTGAAGAAACAGCAAGACCGCAACTGCCTCTGCTGGTTTCTCTCACACTACAAATCTACCTTAATGATTATTTACACTTCTCTCTTCCAACCTTCCTCTCTCCTCTTATGTAAACATACTATAAATACAGACTTGGCATAAAGCCCATCAATCTACTGCTCAGCTTCCCCAGATCCTAAAGGTCTTTCTCTGGACAAGCTGTGATTTAGCTCCAAGTTCCTGTAAGCCTGAGCAACTTCTTCCAACCTCCATCAGCACTAATGTGACACATGCCCTTGTGCTACCGATGAGAGACCCGCACCTTGACAAACCAAATGCAAATTTCAGCGTGACTCACACGGACTTCTTTATGGGTGTCCTTCTTCTGTGGTTCCCATGAGCTCCTTATGGGTTCTTGGGGGCTTTGGAGGGAACATTGACAAAAGTCACCCTACACTGTACATGCTATAGGACTTTGCCCTGAACAAGACCAAGACCTCTGGCCAGTGTCAGATAATCCGTCACTATAAGCTACTTGTATCCAAGCCAGATATTTATTGCTATTGATCTGCCTGGTCCCAGCGAAAGACTTTTGTTCTCCCAACCCGGGACTTTGACCTCAATTAAGTTATGAATTTCAATCCGATAGACTGCTCCACTTACCCTGCTGCTCTCCCTGACTGGATTAATTAGAATTAGCTAGGCTGGGAGTCACCCCGAGCGCCTCATGGATCATGTTATTTTAATAATAAATAAAGAGACGGCAGCAGCATACAAGGAAGGATTTTGAAAGATTGTTCATCCAAGAGCATCATTCAGAACCTGCCAATACTAATTTCTCTGAGTTTGATTACCTCATTTACTTCTTTTTATTTCTATTCATTAATTGAGTTTTATCCCCCATTACTTCAGCTCCCCAAATGTGCCCTTCCTATAAAGGAACCAGACACACACTTTGCTGTTACAAAGTTTTATTACTCCAGCTCATCAAAAGTATAGTTAGCAGGAATGGAATAGTCATTAAGCATTTAATAATCTAATAGTGCTGAGAAAATATATATTTAATAGGGAAGGGGGAAAGGAAAGGAGAGGGACAAGGCAACCCTGTCTATTGCCATAAAGCGTGCACGGAGGGCTCTTTATGCAGATAGTTAATTGGCTGGTGGACAAAACCAAGTGTTTTCAAGAAGGTAACATCTAACACTGGAGAAGATGCCTATATTCATCAGGACATTTTCTGACATCACAATAATGCCTTTGGAACAAGCCTAAAACTGGCTGAATACCGAAGAAATTTGATTGGCAAGGGGAAGTTTCTGAACTAGTGAGTCGGGGCCTGATAGCTACATTATCCTTATTACTTCTCTTTGCCTATAAAAGCAATTACATACTTGAATATGTCGGGTTGCCCAGGACTGTACTGAAATGGATTGTCTCGGCCAGCCATGTCACAGACATACTACGGAGTTATTGACCCATAAATGAACACTTATTTGTCATGCTCATTTTAATGTTTAATTGGCTGGAACAGCAGAAATGAATTTAGATGATGGAAGTTTACCAATTCTTCCAACACTGCTACCCAGCTTGCAGACAGTCAACTCCTAAACCGAGAACAAACACGTCAGACAACCTCAACACACCTTCCACCTTCATGTAAGTTCAGGCCTCCATCTTATAAGAAAGTCTTCTCAGGACAGGGTGATTTATTCCAGCCAATAAGAGGACTGAAGACCCATTTCAATGTGGGAGGTCTAAGTTGTGACAACCAATTGGTCTGCTAGATAAACTTGAAGGTTATTCCAGGACTTACTTGCTTTCTTGCAAAAGGGAGCAACTGAGCAGTCTCTCCATGAAAGACAGAGGGAGGATGGCACTAACCTTTGTCTCCCTACCCAGGCAAGCACCGCCGAGACTTCTGGGAGTTCTTGTGGACCTGGGAGTTCTTGTGGACAACAGGATGACCATGAGCCAGCAATGGGCCCTTGTGGCCAAGAAGGCCAATGGCATCCTGG
>JAOXJM010000004.1:2145377-2190280 GCA_026413425.1 Tringa solitaria
TTGGACTTGATGATCTCCAGAGGTCCCTTCCAACCCCATATGATTCTATGATTCTGCTGTCCCTCACACCAGTGGGGATGCCTGTTCACATGGATTTCCAAAAGCCTTGTGATACATCCTCTCAAGCAAAGGTTATTAAATGATTCTGTCATAGAGCAAGTGGGAAGGCCTTTGCGCTGCTTGGTAACTGACTACAAAAGTAAAGACTGGATAGGAGTGAACAACCAGCTTGCACAACCGCCGGTGATTGCTGGAGTCTCCGAGGGATCTGTGCATGGGCTCGGGTCATTCAACGCACACAAATTAAGAGGGAAAGCAGGCTTGAGAGTGAAGCATCCCAGTCTGTTAAACCAAAAGCCGACTGTAGAGTGCTACAAAAGGATCTCAGAGTGACAGGGTGAGAAAACTGCCGATGAAATTCAGCACTAAAAAACACCAAGTAATGCACATGTGGAAAAACAGTCTTTAGTCTAAATCCACAGTGATGGGCTCCGAACTAGCTATTACCTCTGCGGAAACAGATCATGAGTTACAATAGACAGCTCTATTATAACACCAGCTCAGTAGTCAATGGTAGTTAATATGAGGCAAAGAACAAGAAGGCATTTAGGGAAAAAAAAAAAAAGAAATAAGAAAACATCATTATATTGCTTCATTAAACCTCATATTGCACTCACAGCTTGGGTACTGAGAGAAACGCCACTGCTACTCCCCTCATCTGAAAGGAAATAAGGAAGAACTAGAAACAATTCAAAGGGTGACAAGAAGGAGCAAAGTTACTGAGCAGCTTCCAAATGAGATACGATTAAATAGATTAAACTTCTCAGTCTGAAAAAAGAAGCGATCAAGGGGAATCAAGGAGGCCAATAAAGTCAACAGCAGGACAGAGAAGGTAACTGGGGGAACAATTACTGTTTCTTATTACACAAGAACGATGGGCTCTCACGTGAAATGATCGTGGCAACTGCAAAGCAAATGCACAGTTAAACTACTGAACTCCCACTGGCATATAAGGTTGGGAATCCGAAGAGGGATGAGAGAAATTTATCAAAGGAAAATACAGGAATGCAAAGATAATAACAATGGTTCAGAAAGCCTCCAAGCCACAGACTCTGGGAAAGTATATGAAATTATCACTGTACGCTTACCCTACTCTGTCCCCTAAGCATTCATTCTTCCCTGCCACTGGAGACACAATACTGGGCTAGAAAGACTCCTGCACTAACAGCTACTCTCATGGATGCAAAAGTAAGACATACATGTTGAAGAGACGGGAACCTCCTAAATTAGCTTTGCCATTTTGAACGTTGTTTTGCCACTTAGAATTCATGAAGCCAAGAAACAGCTATGATCATAAAAAATCTTATTTAAAGTCTAAACAAAATAAGCATAAAGAGTTATTCGCCTGACATCTAAAGTGTTAGAACAATCTTGTTTAGGAAAACAAACAAAAATACTTTGCACCAAAGACTGCAAATTCAAGCTGCCCCAATGATGCACTCAGAACTGCCTTTTTGTTGTGTGTGGATTTCTTGTGTTTTAGAGCAAACTGGAAGATATAACTGTCAAAAACAGATGAACACAAAATTCCATTTGGAAAGTAAAGCTGAATTTTCTCATATTGAATAGTCCTCAGAGAGAAGGTGAGTGGCAGAATTTAACTCCTTCAAAACAGGGAAAGCTTTTTCAAGAGAATGAATGTCAAAATTAAAAAAAAAAAAAAAAAAAGATATGTTCTAGGAACCGTCTCTCCTGAGCAAAGAGTAGCTGACTGCTTGGCAAAGGTGGTTCCTCTGGCAGGGAGATGTGACGCCAAAGCTATCGGAAATGAAGCAATGCTAGAGACCATTCCTACGGTGATTAGAGACCATTCCTATGATGATGCGTTCACCTGAAAAACCAGCTGGGCTGCCAGTGGTATCCTGTTTGCGCAGTTAACCAAATACCTTAATGAGGCGCTAAAGCATTTCCAACAATGACTTCACAAATTACAGGTGTTTTAACACATGCTTATTCCAAAGATGACCTGGAGACCAAGAGACAAAGGGGCATGGGACCATCCCATGCCCTCATGGGGAGGCATTCAAGGTAAGGCTCTTTCCTGCCTCTGCAAAGACATATAAAGACAGTAGAGACTAAGATACCTGTTTCTCCTGTGCATCAGAACACCTGACAGCACCATGGTGCCACTTTTACTGACCTCAAAGCTCACTGTTGCTGGCCTCTGTCTACTGTGAGCATTGGCAGAGATTGCAGCCATTGCACCACAAAACAGCTGTGCTGGTCAGGCACAGAAACAGGCACAAGGTTCCCCGATGCGGAGGGCGGTCACACTGCCTGAACTAAAACTATGTGCCTACTGCCAGACCACATTCCTCCTGCACCAACACTGGCCACCAAAGTGCCTCCCCACAGCACAGCCCTCAATACAAAGTGATGCCCACAAGCCACGCAGTCTCACAGCGATCCCCTAAAATGTTCTGCCATCCTCAGTCTCCGGCTTTAAACCCTGCGTGTTGATTACCCTGAAAGCAGCCTTAGATTTTGAGGGTGAAGCAATAGAGACCGCTGCTAGTTTTTTTTTCAGGACCAGCTCTTGGATTTCACTTTTCAAACACTAGTTTTGCATGGAGCGGTTGAAAGGTGCATGTGGACCCTGAAATTGCTGCTGGAACAAGACAGAAGCCTGCAGTTGCTCTCTGGGCTGGTGAGCCTGCTTTGCAGGCAGTGCTGCACGCGTCCTGCTGGAACGAGGGTGCCAACTGCTTTGCTGGACCAGCAATGAAGCAATGATTCATATGTCTACAGGGAACAGAAGAAACAAAGACCGTACATGTCAAGCTAGAAGATGGGGAAGAAACAATGCAAAAAAGCCCAGCCTGCACAAGCAGAAGGAAACATCTCATTATCTGTACAACCTACAGTTTGTGTTGATGAGGCTTGAGGTGTCTTCAGAAGCTAAAGAGGAAACCAGGAATAAATCTCTGCATCTCCCAGCATATATTTAGAGCTGCAAATATTTTGCAAATGTTTCTGCTGAAAGGGACTTTTCTCCCAGTAGGTAAAATCAGCATCTGCTGAGTGGTGACCATTTAACATTCAACCTGCTGCCAATCTACATTCCACACAGAGACCCGCAGGAGAGACATGGAGCTGTGCCACTTCTAATAACTGTGTGACTGGCACCATGTCAATGCTTTAATGTAGAAAGCTACCCTCTGTCACTAAGCAGATCTCTCCTTTCTTTTGGCTAATGGCTTTCACACCCATTGGCAACAATGTCAAGACTGAAGGGGTATGAGCCTGCAGAGTCTTCTGAGATCTGCTTGGCAAAGCTGACTACAGAAATATTGAGACAGGGGTTGGAGGGGGGTGTGTGTATAAGGGAAGAAGGAAGGAAACTATTGTGGTTAATAACTCTGCTCTCATTGCTTTGCTTTTCATCTTTGTTTAGTGCCTTCATCCATTTGCCACTGTACCTTCCCACCGCCAGCAATGGTCAATTCAGCAGTACCTGCGGCATCCTTTGCTTGCCGTGAGCATCACTACGCCAAAGCCTCTGCAGCAATCATCAGATCCAGGACAGGGTCCCTCCTGGCTTTATGAGCCAGGCTTTTAGTATATTTAGGGGGAAATTTATACTAGGGACATTAACTGCAAGGGCACGAGGCTCAGACATTTTCCTTTTCAGTCCCAGCCAGGTTTAGAGAATGGTCGTAACGGCAGACACTTTGGCAGCTGGCATCCCACCTACAAGCGCGTTCGCACCCATCAGCCTGCGGCAGAGGCGGTGGGCTGCGTGGACTCACACACATATTCACCGGGGAGGGGGAAAGCTGTGCAGATACAGGCTGTGGGCTTCGGTCCTTGGTCAGAACAGCCAAGATGCCCACACTGATTTCCTCAACACGTCCCTACAGATACAGAGAAACGAGGGCACGACCGATATTCTGGGCAGGAGGCAGGGAAGCGATGCATGTTTGCTGAGAGCAGTTTCATTCTTAAACATCTACACAACACCTCCAACATGAGGCCCATGCAGAGACCGAAGCAGCTCGTATTCTTGTTGTGAAATTCAAACGAACAAGACTGAAAAGAAAAAAACCTGGCAATGACAGGTAGGTAAGCAGACCTGACTTTTCCTTGCTTCTTTTTATCCTATACAGACACAATCCTTTCACAGTCTGGCAGGAAAACAGAAAAGCCATACAAATAAACCAAAACCAACAGAGACCACCAATCTTAGCAATCTTTGACGTCTGTAATTTCTACTTCATTTTCAGTTAATGGTGGAAATTAGTCTTTGGATAGTTGATAAAAATCAACCTGTCTCTGCTGGGTTAGTACCACGATCTGTGGCCCAGCAACTACTTCTAGTACAATTGATTTTCTTTTTTGGCAACCAATAGGCCAGTCAATAATAATGTTGTTTGAGAAGGATTGAGTCATGAGGGAGATGAACCCTCCCTGCCATTTATTATGTTTGTATTGTCTTCATTTGAAAAGATTTTTTTTTTTCCCCAATGAGGCAGTGAGTGAAGGTATTACAAGGGGAGGGCTACTCCACATCCCCATCTCCAGAAGTCCTCTGGCTCCCAAGTGTGTTAGCATGCAAATAGAGGGGAGGGAAGCAAAGTGGCTGTCTGCTAGAGGTGGCAGGGGACTGGGAAAAAAGACAAGCTCGGGAGGCAACCACACTCCTCCCACTACTCTAGATGTCTTTTAGAAAAAAGAAAAAAAAAGCAAAAAAAAAAAGGCAAAAAATCCAGCTATGTCAAAATCATACATCCTAAGAAGCATGACTTCAGACAGCTGTGTAGCCTTGCGTAAATTGGTACAAGACACAGATACAACATTGGAACCAAAAAGCAACCAACTTTCTCTGCAGACAATGCAGCCTCTAGATGTTTTTCACTAAAATTACCAGCGTATATGAATAAATAAAGTAAAATCCACATATACTAGCAACAGATTTCATATCCTCATGATTTTCAGCTTTGGTTCTCAAGTTTCCTTCTCAAACCCCTGAGGACTCACAGGTAACCATTGAGAACTCGCTGACAAGAGGTTTAAAGTCTCAGTAAAGTGATCTGCACCTTTACTAGAAAAGTGAAAGGTCAACAAATAAAAACTGAAGATCAGTTATAGCTTTTTTATCCTTGTAGTCATAATTATAGTACAATTTTAGCATACACAAGTGACTACCATAACATTGATAAGCTGATTGATAGAACTGCACAGTGATGTAGCTTAAAAATCATAAATAATTTTTAGACACAATTTTAACTCTGCTGCTCTACCACACAGATACGTACACAGCCCCTAATTATTCTGCACGTCAAGTGATACAGTTCCACTTACAGCCAGCACTACTTATTTTAAGACTTGTTCACATGGCCAGAAAGGCTTGAAAAGCTTTTCCAAAGTAAGCTGATCTGAGGCAATCACTACAGGATAGTTCCCCAAGCGTTCCCAAGGGCACAGATTATTATTTTGGAGTAAAGAGTACCCATGGAACAAAGTGCAGCCACAGCAAGTCCAGGAGGAGAGTCTGTGATCTACTGTTTTGATGTTACAAATGAGAGATGCTATTTGTCCTTCTCTCTCTCATTGGACAATTACTATACCATGATGTCCTTCATCTTTCTTAAAACAGCACTAGTAATTTGTATACCTGCAGTGCTCCCTGCGTAGGACGAGCAATCATGTGGGGCCTTTGCACCAGAGCACAGAATCCTTCTTTTCAAGCCATTTTACTTGCCTTGGTCTTGCAGAAGAAGGTGACCAGACTTAGACCCTGCTCCAAGAGCACTTTTCCACCTAATAGCAGTGAAGCAGGACACTGTGCCTAAACTTTCCCCTAAATACACTAAAGGAGCTCCTCTGAAAGTTGATTGAGCAGCACCTCACATCCAGGAGAGGAGCCGAGTTCTGCTGTCTCCTCCACACTGGCACTGCACCACCAGATACAACTGAGGACAACTAAAGCCTCTGACCGGGACAGCTTGCTGCTGCTGGCGTGGGGAACGCCGAGGATGCCATGGCACAGCCGCCGGGTAGCATGAAGCCAGGGAGCAATTCTGTGCAGCTTGCATTCAGTGCCTCCCCTGGCCCTAGAAAAACTCCTTTCCAAGGCCAGAGAAAACTGCAAGGAAAAACTCTCCCTGTGCGGGAAAAAGGTTTTCCTTTGTTGCTCATCCTCTGCAAGGAAAAATGATTCATGTCTTCATATATTTTAAGCTAGAAATGGATATTATAATCATGTTGCCGAGCTCCTTCATAACTTACGTTATGAATATACTCCCCTTCCTTTCACTTCATCACTCAATTAAAAGCCTACACGTTAGGCAAACAGTTCCAGTGGAAGGAGGCTGCTTTCAAGCCTAAGCCCCAAGCTGTGGGTATTTCCAGCAGAGCTCCAAAATACCATACCACCACCCACTTCGAAATGGCCTCTGGCTCTGAAGATTTACCTAATTCAATTACGCAAATGCCCCTTTTCAACAAAGTAGAGAAGCCTGTTGCCTCTCTCTATCACCTTGCCCATGGCAATTGCTTACCACCTCTTTTCAAATGTGCTATTAGAACTAATTATGAACAATCAGAGAACTCAATGGCTGCAGCTTTTCAGTGATGTTAATGAACGACCCTTTTGAAACTGCAGTACCACTGTTTAAAATAAAAAGCACAGGCGCTGGACCACTGCAGTCCAGGAGTGTGTGGTTATTCCCAAAACTGAAGCTGTTTTGAGCGTGCTGCAGGAGTACAGCAGAGCCAGGAGACCTCTCCTCCTGCTCCCAAGCTGTCTGTTTATCAACAAATAGCAGTTAAGTTGACTCTCGCAGAGCCTCTCCATCCAGAGACTGTAAGTAGTTGGACAACGGGCAGTACAAATGTAACTAAAAATAAAGGCAGCAAAAAGTGAGTAAGGCACATCTACAAGCACAGAGAACTGGTACGACTTGCTTCAGGTCACCTGGAAGAGCACCACTGTCACCATCTGCTTAGGGCAGCTAAATCCTTCAGTACACTCCAAGAGAGCCAAGATGGAAGAGCATTTATTAAAAAGGCAATGGAAGAGAGCATAAATCTGCCATACTGTTTGACTAACTTTTTAGAAGCATACTAAAACACAGGCAATTTAAAAAAAAAATAAAATTGGTCTATACCATTCCTCTCCTTCACTACCTCTCATTATCCCTAATTTATTTTTTCTTTTATATGCTTCCTGCATGCAGGTACTGCTGTACAAAGGAACAAGACAGGAAACCACCAGAAGATCTGAGCAGTGGGTGGAAATCACAGTAGCTGCTTGCATGCTGGGCTCTAGCAGAGCAGCATGCAGCCTGCAAAGGCAACCTCCATCAAGAGAGCACACCACACTCAAATAACAGCAACACTGATTCAAGCCACCAGAGATTCCCTGACACTTAACCCACTGTTTTTTATAGCCTGCACATTAACTGATACTGCATTTGGTAATGTATAATAGCAGGCACTACAGTGTTTATGGCCTGTTAGGAAGCCAGAGTTTTTTCCCTCCCCCTTTTTCTTTTGGTCGCTCTTAAAATTCCTTTTGCTCTTGCTTTGGATGTGAATTCTTACAGGGTAAAGGTCAAAATAAAAAAAAAAAAAAAAAGAAAGAGAAATAAACACTAGGTCACAAAGTCTTGAAATGTTATTGCAATTTATATATGGCTGAGAATAAAAATGTATCTGCCTTCTCTGGGAACACATCTACGTGTGAGCAGAGACCTTTATAAAAAATTCTCCTTTATTACCTTGGTGGAAAAAAATATTCGAAGATTGATTTTTTTTTTTTATGGCTATTATTAACCTTTTGTTACTGGCCAAAAATAATCTGGTTAGAAAACGTGCAATACATCAAATAGAAACAAAAAAAAGAGAAGAAGAATTTAACAGAAAGTTATTGTTCAGGGAAAAAAAAAGATGACTCTCCCTTCAGCCTTTTCTTCTGAGAGTCAGATTTTACCTCCAAAGAAATGAGACAAGCATCAAAGCAAAGTGACTTTTCAAACTGCTGCGGCGGTACAGCATCCCGGATAGAACCATCTCCCTGGCTGCCAGGGCAAAGGGGACAGGAAAATGTCTGATCTGACTCCTCCAGGATTTCAAGGCAAAGCTGTTCTCACATTTATCCGACGTGTCACCCACCAGCTCTGATTGAAAGGTGACAGCCTAGGCTGACAGTGGGGCATGCAAAGCCCCCCATTTATACTGGCTCCACTGCCCCTCTTCCATGTAAGGAAAATCTCCAATAAAATCCATTACAACTGAAATCCCCAAGGTCTAAGCTTGAAGATATGTCTCTCACCAGCTACTGCAGAGCCACACTTCCCAATATCTGTTCCACCTGCAATTCTGCCCAGGCAAAGGCAAGAAAGGCTTTTTTACAAAAATTTCATGTGTGTGTAAGTACCAAGATAGCTATTTGTAGTCTGTGAACACTACAGATCTGCTGACAAGCTTTCAGATTGCAACTGTACTTAAGGTCCACCACTTACCAATTCCTGAAGCATTTATCGCAAGGCTGCTTAAGATCTCACTGGTAAGAGCTAGCAAATTTGTCAGCAGAGGTGTATCTATGTCCAAACTGGGCAGGAGAATGAAGCCAGTAAGTGCCACGCTGGTAAAGAACAGTCAATCATAATTTGACAGAAATATGTTGGACAATTATCTCTGAACACGATCGCATTTACACAGGTCAGCCCTTAATTACAACAAGCTGACAAAACTCGGAGCATTGACTCACGAGTACGGGCAGACTCAAGCCGGCTGGCTGGAATGAACCACTTGCAAAGCGGTTGCTGAGCAGTTCACAGCCTGGTCTATTAAGGTACCCTAAAACTGCTGCTAGTTTAGCTCAGACATGTGGGCTGCAAACTGCAGTGGCTAAAAAGCCATTTTATGTTAAGTCAAATTGTGCTAGAAATGGTGACCCCCAAGGGGGCGAGGTGGGGATGGAAACGGCATAAACCGTTTGACTTTGCCCTCAGTCAGCACTGAGATCCTACTGTCCCTGTCACATGCCAACCACACCATGACCTGAAGCATCATCTAACCCTGCGGGATGCTCTGCCAAAACCAGGCATTTATTGGACCCTTTTCTGCTAGGCAAAGTGGGATTCTCTTTCCATTAGTCCAAAAAACTCTGCTAAGAGTGTAGTGTTACAAAAAATACACTGGAAAATGCGCTTTATGTAGGAAGCTACCAAACATCTCACATGCTGGAAATTCTTCTTGCCATCGGTGCCACAAGTCCCACTGGAAGCCACAGCCAGTGATCAAAAAAACTTTACTCCAGGGAGAAGTTTCAGCAGGAACTGAAAAAGGCCCCCTATGACTGTATCTTTCATGTACCAAATTCTGTTATTTTTCCCAGGTTACCTTTTTGGACGTTCTTCTCTGTGATAAATGCAGTGAGAGAACTTGCAATGCAGCTTTGGAAGAACTCCGTTTCATTTGAAACATTTGGTCAGGAGGCTATGTAACATATCAACCAAATTCAACTTTTTATTCTTTTCTTACCTGGCTGTTAACGTCAGCAGCATGCTGTAAAAGTACTGAAACCAGCTCCTTGTGTCCTCTGTCGCACGCCCAGTGGAGCAGAGCCCGACCCTGCAACATCCAGGAGAAAATTAACAAAGCCAGCCAAAAAAAAAAAAAGCAGAGAATCATAATCTTGCTATTAAGTATTGAGTACTAATAACAAAATTAACACAGCCTTAAAAAAAAATTTACACTAATATTAGCATGAAACATACTATTGCTCTTGATTTGGACTTAAAGAATAATGCTAGAAATGTTGAAAATGACAGATAGTTCAATTTTTCATTAATTTAGCAACAAATCCACAAGCCAGCAAAAAATTTAGAAGGGAAAAGCAGCAAAGCATGAAAAGCAGGATCCATGACGTGACTTGTTTTCCCATATAGATTTGGGATTTTGACTTTTCCGGAAGCAACAACTTAACACAGTATGGGTAAGATTTTTCAATGCTGCCTAAGTCACTCAGTCGCCAGGTCCCCAAAAGCTCATTCCTCTGGCAGGTCCGAAACCCTCAACCCATGGGCCCCACCTCTGCTGCAACAGAAGATGAAAACTGGGTGTCTGGGCAGGCATCACCCATGATTGTCCCCTTCTCAGCTCTGCAACACAGGCTGCTGCATCCATGCCTCCAGCCCCTCCCAGATTTATTCCCATCCTCTTTCTACAAGTTCCCCCACACCTGAAGTCTCTACCACCACGGAAGGGGATGCAAGGCAGGAAGATCTGAACTTCCATGTCAAGGACATGGGAGGTGGCGTGGGACACCTCTGAGGGCTGACAGGCACATCTGAACACCCAGCTGGCCTCGGAAAGGGCTGTGGATGTACCAAAGTGAAGCCCAGCTTCTGGGGTTGGGGGTCACGCTCTGATTCTGGGCTAGAAGGGCCAAGCCTGTGGAAGGTAACGCTTGTTTTTGCAACAGGACATCACAGCAGAGCTGTGACACAGTCTGACACGCTTGAACAGCCCTGCGCTGAGGCTGGAGTGCTTGTCCTCTGATACTGCAAAAAATGCATTCAAAGCAGCAACACAGCCTTTTGACAAGCAGCTCTAAGGCATTTTCTATGAACCACACAAGCTTTTATACATCAGCAACTCCAAAGGGAAAGGTAGCTCAAAGTAGTTTTGAGATGGAAGGTTTTCTTCTTTGTTTGCTATGTACACCTAGTAAATTAGACTTACTGTCAGTACCAGTCTCTCCTGATTTAGGATGGCACGTGGCACACTTGCAGGGGATTCCTTGGAAATCACCCTGCAGATAACCAGAAGTCACCCCCCGAAGCTGTGACACCCTCAGACTGGCCTGTGATTTCCAGTGCGCTACACGAAACAGTCACAGACCTTCACAGATGAAATCGGTTAAATTAGCCCACGCCTGGTTATAAATCTCTCAACAGAGCAGTGGGGAACAAGGTGAGCAACTCATTTATCTGCTAATGGGAACTGAGAGCCAAATTTCCCAACCACGGTGCCAAAACAGCAGGAAGGGTGGGAGACACCTGCAACCAAAGCTCACGCTGCTTCTGCTGGATATTCTTGGGCAGGGCAGCAAAGGTAGAACATGATTTTGAGTAAGGAAATGCGATCTCAGACACAAGGCATTAAGCTTTTTAACACACTTTTTGACCCAGCATGTAATTAATTTTTGTAACACATAATCTTAATGTTACACTAATTAACCTTGAATTAGAATGAATTTTCTGACAATGACTTTCTATGGAAGCACTGATGACATCCACGGGCCATTTAATGATTAATGTTCTTGCACTCAACACCACTATCAAAGTCTAAAAGGGGGAAAGAGTATAATTTAAAACAATTGGTAAACATGGAAAGATCTTGAATTCATCCTTAGCATCCTTAACTCTTCTCTGGACCGGTAATTACTTAAGATGTAGAATTTCAGTTGGGGAAATAGCAACATTTTTTGTGCCACAGAAGTTTATTTCAAAAGAAAGAAGCACTATCTGCAATATGCCTAATAGCAATAAATACTTCAACAGAGGATTTCAGTTTCTTTATATATGTGTAGAGGAATAATATTGTAATTACACAAGTGTAATTATTGTGCAGTTACATGACAGAACAGAGGCTGTTATGTCAGCTCCTTTGTATCAAAATTCACATTATAGATTAGTGGCTATAATATGTTTGTTTGCATCGTCCCTGGGCAAGCAGAATCTCATTTTATTGGTGCTGAACTTGGCCAATTCTGACACCCCAGGGGTACTGCAGCACTGTGTGACTGGTCCCTTCCCGTGACACTGGAAGGCTGGTTCTCCTGCAAACATGGCCTTTTGAACAAGAAAAGAAACTGAAGCCCAATCATCTATAGTCATTAAAAATCTCCTTGTGCTATTTGCAGGAGTATGGATTTCAAGTCTTGGGCCAATTCCACTTTGGGTAATTACACTCTGCTTACCTATATATTTTCTCTGCAATTCTAAATGGATACAATATTTTCCAATTAGTGCCTTAAATGGCTCTGCATTGTAATTGTGCACTATTAAAAAGCTGACACGTTCCACCCAAGAAACGTCTGCATCCTTGCAGCACGCTACGCCCTGAACACAGGGTGTAAGGGACCTCAGGAACCTTCTGTGCAAGAGCACACCATTTGATATGGAAGTAAAAACACCTGCAGAAGAATCCCAACCTACTTATTGTATAACAACAAGCATTACTAAGAAACTCATATTTAAAATAAGATTCACTACCATTTGCGTTGTACCAGACAAGTTAAAATGCTTGGGAATTCTAGATAAGTTGCAGTTACAAAGTCCACTTATTTCCCATGTCTTCCTTAAAACAAACCTCAGCAATAAGACAAACCGAATGTACAATTCAACTCTTTGTATAGCATGGGTACTGCCTATACACCTATGTTGAAAAATTCTTTAGTCTGCAGAGCTGCTGCTTTATAACAGCACATAGCATGCGTTGGTGTATTTAAACATGGCAAAAATCTTAAGGGCCACAGATTGAGCTTTCCCCAAACAGTTCCCATAGGACTATTTCATTAAGCAGTGAGAGACTCAAAGCAAGACGAATAATTTCACATTGGAAAGCGCTGCAGTAGCGAGGTCTTGACTAAATATAATCAAACATCAAGGTACTCCCTCCATGCAATTCAAACACACAACAGTTGCTGCAGAAGTTACTTGAGAGGATGCATTTTTTCCCTGCCTTTGAAGTATTTAATAAAAAAAAGCATAAAAATAGCCCCAGTGCACTAACCCTGCCTCTTAAATCTTCAGTGCTTTGCTTGGATAACCGCTGCCAGCTTGGCCAGCTTCTGCAGCAGTTTCTCAAGCCAACAGCATATCAATTTTGCTCAGCTCCAAGTCACAGGGTGTCCACAAACAAAGCACAGGACAGGGATTTGTCTCAGATATACCGAGTCTCAGCAGACAAACGGATGGGAATGATTTTCACATCAATTAGCCAGGGCAGAGAAAGAGGAGAACAAAGCCAAACTGAACGGATGTGCTACAATATTAAGCTATACTTCTAGGCATGTTGTTTGCAGCTGTAATGGCTGTATGGCAATGAGAGCCACTATAACTTGTGGCAAGTATTTTATTACTGGTAATTAAGAAGAGATATATATAGAGAGAATAGCTGCATCCCCCTGTGACAGCAAAAACAGTGAATGGAAAGGCCGTTGTTGCATTACACAGGTAAACTTCAGATTTGATTTGGAAGTCAGTCACTTTCAGAGCTCTGAAACATTTGGGGAAGTTTTTCTAATGGGACTAAGCCTGTAAATCCAGGAGTATGCGATTCTTCTTCAAACTCATTTTTTCCCCTTGTCCTTTCCTTGGCAAGCTGGCACCAATTTGGCACTTGCTGTCTCAAAAGCACGAGGATCGGGGACTAAGTGAGCATCATTTCAGATGCCTTTCATTAGAGTTTTGGCAAGGGCTTAGATGCTGTGCACAGGTAACATGTTTGTTTACTGGGATTTCTCCAGCAATTAAAAAAAAAAAATCCCTATCTACAACCTCCACAGCTCTTGGCACAAATTGCAAAAGCAACTCATTGAGATGTTGCTGTTTTGTTAAAAGTTGCAGAAACACTGTTCTCAAAAAGGTAGCAAGCAATCCACACTACCAGGATGTGCCTGTGGCGACTTATTTCATTAGTCCTGCTGACATACGCAAGAGAAACGGCTTATTTTAGTTTGTGCTACTTCTTCTAAGTGAATGCAAGCTATTCTGTTGAACTCCGGGCAATTTAGATACAGCAAATGGAAGCTTGTACATGATTACTGTCATTAGATTCTTTGTTTAATTCTAAATTGAAGTTTATTATATCCAAACTGTTAGCAGGTATGCTGGCTTGAATGCTCTACATGAAGATCTTTTTTTCTTGTGGGGAAAAGACCACTTAGGCTTTCAAAGTTGCCATGTGCATTTACATCTAAAACCCCAGAGATTTCTCTTGCCCTTTCTTAAATCATTTTGCTTCAAGTAAGTTGGCTTGTCCCCATTTTACGTTTTTATTCTTGATTTCTTTTCTCCTTTTGCTAACTTACCTCAGGTTTGCACAAAACGAGGGGATACAATTAGATACAGTACTAACACATCACATAAAAATAAAATCTAAACACCCTACAACCTCAGTCAAGTCTTTATTGTAGAAGGAAAGGGTGAGCCTAGCATCCTTGCAGTTTAGCACGAGACTATTTGGTGCTTCAGTGGATTTTGTTTCATAACAAGTTAACTCTTTGTATGTATCCCTGCTGCCACTTCAAATTTATATGCATTTAAATCAAAGGACTGACAGCATGAGTTATGTTCAGAGGGCTAGGAGAGGCATCTTTTGGATATGGCAGGTTGTATTTATACAGTAACACTAAAATAGTTAATAAAAATGACAAGATTTGCTTGCATACACTCCACTCTACCAAAGGTTCAGTCTGGGTTATCTCTAGTCAAAAATGGGTTCTAAAACTTCAATCAACCTGCACGATATTGGAAAATAAGCTACCCTCCAGACTGTGAAGAACATGTTTGGAACAACACTGGTAATGGTTTCAGCTCCTTAACATAACATGAAATATTTCTTTCAGATTTTTCTTTTTGGTATGCTAAATTTTTTTTTACCAGTTATAGACCAGCACTTGCCAAAAAAAAAAAAAAAAAAAAAGAGGAAAAAAGTTTCTGACTTCCCTGTTTGAACATTTGCTGAGGTAAGAAGCCAAAATCACAGAGGCTGTGAGAATTTCATCTATGAGAGAATTTTGCACCAGTGGGAATCTTCCCATGAGCCCTTCACAAGTAGGCAGGGTTTTCAGCTCCTATCTGTGCTGAAGCAATTCCATACTCTGCAACAGTCATGTGCTAATACTCATTAGTTCAGAAATAGGTCTCCTCTTACATCAGAGACTCATGGATAATTCTCAAAGAGGATGTCACTTGGCAGTGTTCAGATCTGTCTCTAAACATTTATGTTGTTAGAGCACAAAAATATTTCAGCCCTCTTTCATCAAATATTTTGATTTATTTTAAAAAACAAAATTTGGCTGAAAACAAGCACACTTGTTGCTTGAACACAAAGGAAGGTATGAGCTTCTAAACCCTGCAAACTACAAAAGAGTATCTTGCCAGTGGAATTAAAGCAATGCTAACATGATGTTATTATACACTTATTGCAAGCGTGTGATCCCAATCCCAAGCTTTTATTAATGAAAGGACTCCAGTCATGTTCTGTGGGACTGCCCTGGACATTTACTTCTGTAACCTGTGATAGCAGAAAGAGGGATGGAGCTCGGTAATGGCGCTGTTGCAGCGACTGTGCGGCACACGACAGTTTCAGTTCATTGAATTTATGATGTGAAATTCCAACCCTGATCGTGAACACCCTCCCTCCTCTCCTCTGAAAATTAATTCACATGAATTCCTGATTAATAAGAAAAGGCTGTGCCATCAGCATTCAGAGCCCCAGCCGGGGCTGTCATGGCTCAGAGGGCAGAAATCTGCTTAGAGCTACAGGAGAACCCAACTGAATTTGTGGCGTCTCAGTCTATGAATGTGTAAGCACTTCATCTGTTCACCAAAACACAATGTGCTGGAAAGCAGCAGGCAAAAGTAGCTGTACACACAATGGACGATGAGCAGGGCTAGGTGGCAGTATTCAAGCATCGAAACCAAGGTGATAAAGCTGGTACCGCTGCATTTCCTGGAGGACGAAGAGGAAACCATTCACGCCAGGGGTTTACTTTTACCAAGAAAAGAATCAAGCCAATTCACAATTTTAGACGCTTATCTTTTTCTTGATATTTCTGGCAATACCTGTATTATCTCCCTATAGGGAAAACAGTGTTTTGAGTCTGATGAGCAGAGAAAGAATGGACAATGTCACTGTTTTTGTGAAGCTGGAAAGCCCATGTTGCTCATTTGCCCTCCACTTTGGAATGAGGAAAAGTGGATGGCATGGCAGAAATCCTACTTCACCCATTCACAGAGTTCATTGGTGCAAAAGCCATTTCCCTCACTTCCTACTTCTATTTGACCACTTTTAATGTACAAGGTAGGGGAAAGGTAGGTATTCAGATTTTATTCTGCAAATGGCTGCTGGCATTGCTTAAAATAGCATATCAGAAATTTATTTTCTCTGTTACAGCATCACAGTTAGTAGATCTACACTACTAGAAATCCAGCAGAAAACTATTTTCAAATAGATTATCCCTGTCTTGATGACCAAGTGTTTTCTCAACTGTTTAGTACCTTGGTATAACAATCCTAACCAGGGAATTTTGAATAGCAGCAGCACTGAATTAATACACAAAACAGTTAAAAGACTGATTTTTTTTTCTCCATACCTCCTCATCTGTAACATTCACATCCACTTTTTTTGATCGAATGGCTTTGGTTATATAGTCAATGTTGTTTTCTCTGCAGTAATCAAAAATGTTCTTGTCCTCTTCCCTATTCAGGAAACAAAAGCAAAAGAAGCATTGTGTTACTGCAGTACATAAAGGCCACAGGCACATCATATGCTCCAGCTTTACTACAGACATTTCAGTAGTATCACTGGACAGAAACAGATACCTAGTATTGCACATTTAGAATAATACGTTTTTTTTTTTCCCAAGGTAACAGACAGAAGATCCTTCTTCTTAAAAAACAAGGATTTTAACAATATTATGCCAGGACAAAAGTCAGCTTACTCCTGTGAACTGGCACAAGACGTTTATAAAGTTAGCCAGCAATAACCACACTGAAGTCCCAGTATAAATCACTGCAATCCCACAGAAGACAAAAGGCCAAAGCTACTCTTCTCCCTGCCATACAAACTTATTACAGTCACTCTGGGTGAAACCAAAGACAATTCTGATGCCATCCATCTCAAACAGTGGCCACTAATGGTGATTTGGAGAAAAAAGCAGGATGTATGCAAAGTAGTCTGTCCCTGGTTAGATCCTCCCAGATTCAGAAACTCAGTGGCTTAAGGATTTCTGTAGCTAGAGGCTGCATCCAGATGAACATATTTATCAGCCTTTTCCCTTTCCTTTTTCCACACTATTCTGCTCTTCAGCCCATTCATACTCTCAGCCTCTCCAAAGGACAAGCTCCACAACTTAGTATTTTGTGTGTGAACAGTGGGCAAGAACTTCAAAACAGGTGCCTTCTAATTTTGAGTACTCTGTGGGAAGTATTACCCAGGGATTCATGAAATGTTTGGTGTTTGTCTTGGAATCCGACCACAGCGCTTCATTTTTATTTATTTTATTTTTATTTACCAGCCTGTAAGTGAGCTAATTGCACTCCTATTTTTTTTTTTTGTTGACAGTGTCAAGACAAAGCTTGACAACTGTCCCTGCTCAGAGCAGCAGGCAGGAGCAGGCAGAGGGACCAGCTCGAGTCTGTGCCAGGACATCAGTGCACGCTCGCTTACACCTACCTGCAGGCAAGGATCAAGCTGCGGCATCACAGGTGCTTGAGTTACACCTATAGCTTCTTCTGGAGCTAAAAGCAATAAATACCCTGGCTTCAGACACAGTAAACCTTCTGTTCTTACCAGCCAACCAAAAAGAATCTCTAACGAAGTTGAAACCTTTCACAGCTTCTTAAGACATTACAAAAGAGCTTTGTGTGAGTGACTGGAGGTACAGTTAAAAAAACAAATGTTAGGAATCTTTAGCAAAGGGACAGAGCAGAGCCAAGACACTTTTATCTTGCTGTATAAATGTGCACTCACATACCTAATTAGGGGAAGTTACTGACACCAGTACTGCTGAGAAAGTACAACTGTCCTCCCACCCATACTGGCATGCCAGTGGAAAGATACTTACTCTAACACAGCCAATTTTATTATGAGAAGGGATTATGCTGTACTACAGGAGGCACCTTTACAATAGTCCCTTTAGGTATAGATACACTGATACAACCATGTCGCTAGCAAGGAGCAAAGAAAAGATGTCATTGGATTTCTAGAAGTAAACCAAGTGCCCACGTACTACCCTCGCTTTCTAGTTTCCAGATGAAAACTACGGTTCAAATGAACCCCTCAGTGTTGCTAAGGGACCTGGCAGCTTCACAAGAGTTAAAGACAAAGTAGTTACCTCTCATGACATCTCCAGTTTTTAATCACCTTAAGACAGTCTGGGATATTCAGCAGAACCCAGACCTGAAAGCCTCAAAGGAAATTCTTCATAAAAATGGGAGGTTGCTGAAGCAGGGCAGACTCAGTAAGGAGGTTTTCTGCTGTGGGTTTTTCGGGCAGGAGAGAACAACCTCTGCAATGCAGTGGGGCAGTTTCAGAACTTATCTCTGGTGCGAAAAGGCAACAGTGCTCCTCCTATTCATCTGCACTGCTCTTGAACCTCACAGTCTGAAGAGCATCAGAGCAAGGAAAAGTACAATTTAAAAGTTATTTTCATTTCTGAGTAATGGGTTACAAAGAAAAAATTATGCTCTTCGACCTGTAGTCCCCAGAAAATGAAAATATCAATGTCACCAAGACCATGTGCCCTGCAAAGCACCACGGCACAGAGCTCCACACACAACTTTGACTTCCAGTCTCATTATTACACACCTGGCACACTAAGTTACACTCTATTCTTCAGACTTCAAGCATCTTTCTTCTTCCTCAGTGTCAGTAAAAGGTGGAAAAAAAGTGCTGATATTTAGCTCCTGCAGTGAAGTGTTGCTTTCTTCGGAGAAGTCACTTCCTCTGACCTTTCTCTCGTGTTGCTCCTTTAGTAGCACCATTCTCCTGCGCATCACCCCTATTCTTTGTACACAAGCCATCCTTTCCCATAGCTGACTTGCACCCTTCTAGCAAAGAGCTGGATGCTGCACAAGATTTCACACTTCATGTGTAGGCCTAAGGACATTACAGAAGTCTTCCAGTTTGTTAACCAGTCTCTCATGAACTCATTCACTGGAGGTCTCGTCTGTACACTACACAAGCTCCTGGGAAATAGATCACTGCACGCTTTAGAAGCAATTACTTTGAAATCTGACGAAAAAAGAATCTCATGGAGGGATTGGAAAAGGCAAAAGCTTATATTGCTCAAGATAGAGCTTGACAGATTCATGATGGAGGTTATGAAGCATGCCTGCCCCCACTAACAAGGGCTGATTTGATATGCCGGGAAGTCCTTCTAGTCCTACCCTGTTAGTCCAACCTCTCAAACACACCCTTGGCTGCTGAAAGCAGTCTTTTGGTTGAAGTAATGTGGTTCCAGCTGTTTTTTCCCCATTGCACAGCCACAGACACTTTGTTTATTACGGATCACTCTTCCTCAACACCAAAGCGGAGCCCAGGCTCTCCTTGCCAGAGAAGTCCACAACCATCCTCAGTTAACTCCTGGATGGTCTTCCATGCCACAACCACAAGCTCAGACTGTGCCCTCTGTCCCTGGCAGCGATGCCACCCAGTCAGCCTTGGTGCCAGCATCTCTGCGTGCTGCAGAGAGCACCAGGGCAGCTCAGCCGTGGTCGCACCTCACATGGCAGCACCAGAGGTACCAGCAGAGCAGAAGGCACACTGCAGCGATGAAGTGACCGTGCTCCATGAGGAGCATGCTGCAGGCTCTGCACCAGCAGAGGGAACATTAGTACTGACATAACAAAACCAGCCAATCTTCTTACCACAGCCTCCAGACAAGACTTCTACAGTCTTTTCCCTGAGGATATGATAATCTGTAAGGGGGAAATGACCTGACACAGCTATTTGGATATGATTTAGCTTTTCTGGAATAACCAGCTCTGCAAATGCTCTATATACCACCCTTCCAAAAAAACACTTTTCTTTCAGAGGGCTCCATAGTGGAATTAATCCAGAATAGCAATTTCCCCCCACAAAGCTGAGGTTTTGGGGAATTTTGTCTTTCTGCTTGCATTTATTTGTCAAAGTTTAAACCATTCCTCTGCCCCCGATGCCTCCTTTAAAAAGAAAATTAGCATATATTATCTAGAATTTTTCTATAAATATTGCCAAAGAGAAATAAGCCCTTTCCTGAACAGATTTGAGAGAAGTCCGTATAGTCCCAAGACAGACCTTTTACCTGCAACCTCATGTGAAACTGCACTTCAGACTTTTAAAAAAAATTGATCTAGTCACATGCCAAAACCAGGAAGGGAAATGGAGAAAAAAAAAGAGCTCAGAGGAGTTAAAACCAGATTTTTGGAGTGATCAATACTGGAGAAAAAGCTACACTTGAATGGGGAATAGAATAAAGACAAGTTACTGTTATTTGCTGACTTTGCATTCATAACCACACAGGGCAAGTAAGAAACATAGCCTGAAAACCTTGCAAGTCAGAGTTGTTTTTCCCCCTCCATTTATTGTACATGCATGTATGTGTTCATACTGAATCATCCCTCTACTGTAGCAGCTACGGGAAAACAAAAAGGATGCAGCGTTTTCATCAGAGCAGTTCCTAGCAGGACTTTCCACTCCACATAAAACTGGTAAGAGTCAGCAGCAAGACCCAGAAAGTGATAGAAATAGTCCAAAACCACACAGACAGAGGTAAATCACAAATAAAACAGTGACACTGCAAAGACATTGCTCAGATAATACTGAGAGGGGGAGGGGGAAACCCATAGGATTTTTATCAGCATTTTCAGAAAAATCTCAATTTAAGTAAAAATACATCATTCAAGACACCTTCAGGTGGGAAAGACCATGAAGCTCAACCTAAAGATGTGCACAATAATTTAAAACTTGTAGCTAAAAGGAAGACTGAGATGCAAGTTGTTTCCGAGTCCAATATACAAGCACTGCCACTTTTTGTTGAACTATGAGAAGCCTTCAAATCAGCAACCACTTGACCATTAGTAAAAGCAGTGAATGTGTTTATTTCTTGAGGATGGCCAGAAGGCTTTCTCTTCTCCCTTGCCGGCACATGTTCAACTCCCAAAGCTATTTGCTTCTGCTCTCCCCCAACCCCAGTAAGAGATGCTAACTCTGATTTAATGTCAAGCTGAAGCATATCTGTTGCCTGCAGGTAACACATGGGCAGCTTTTTCCATCCTTGAATAAAAGGACATGGAAGAACTTAAACCAAGCCATCTCTTCCCAAGGTCAGCAGGCTTCATAAGCTGTCCAAAACAGACATTTTGAGTCAAGAGTTTTTAAACAGCTCATGGAAAAAGATCTGCCACTGGTTAATCAGCTTCAACTTCTTACCTGGAGTGCTACAAACCTATTTGCTTCCTAAATAGCCACCAAGATTGCCATGAAAAAGGGGACAGAAGAGACTTGCAATTCGGATATTCTACTCTTGTGCAGAGAGCATCCTCCAGGTTTGCCGCATCCCCTTCCTCCCCCCTCACAGGTTACCTCCAGCACAGAGCTCTGGGTAGAGGGCTCCGATCGGGTGCTACTTGGGGCGTCCTCTCCCCTTTTCCTGGGGCTGGTCCAAGCCACCTCCCAGCGGACCTGCTGCGGAGCGGCCCCGGATGCCACTAACAGGTGGCTTCGCCCATCCAGCTTGGCACGGCGCTGGCGGAGCGGAGCAGGCGGCACGCGGGGAGCCAAGAGGCACTCGCAACACTTACTGTTTATGTCAAGGCCCTTGGACCCCAAGGGACCCATTTTCACATAATCTATAATTATCTCTTCGCTTTAATCGCCTCGTCACTTCTGAGGCTCTCCTGGGCACAGGAAGAGGAAAAGCTCATTAACTGAACCTTTTCTCCTCTCTCCAGCCACCCATAGCTTTTAATTGCTTGGTGTTGTTATTATCTATCAGTGCAACTGGGATCATTTTCATAAGAAAGGGTGGTGGGAGGGGGGGGAGGCAGGAGTGGGTCCCCAAGGTATGCACCACAGACAAACCTTTGCTTTCTCAATTATTTATGCCAGCTGAGGTTTTACAAGCTGAATAAATCCATAACTCAAGTTTATTTTGAGCCGGCAGGCCGTCCCGGGGGAAGTGTTGCCCACTTGCCGGCATGCTCGCGTGCCGTCCTCCGAGAGCAGCCGGGACATAGCGAGACATGTGTCATCCAATTCCCCACCCGCCGCCGCACGCGCTCCGGTGGATTAGCGGCAGCGCCGGAGAGGAGGCGGCCGTGCAAACCCCAAACAGGAGCTGCCACACCGGAGGATGAGCTCTCCCAAAGGGAAGGCAAGCCTGAGACAAGCCGCCCCTTTCGCCCAACAAAGCGAAGCCCCGGGGGTCACCACTCCGGGGATCACAAAGAGGGGGGTGGGGGAAAGCAATAAACTTGGCAATCATCTTGAAGTCAGGGACTTGCCTGCTAAATATCACCAGGAGAGCATCCATTTCTAAATAACACTGACCTGAAAAAAAAAAATAAAGCCCCCCCCCAAACCCCATCTGCCTGGACCCGCAGGTGTTTTGTTTGAGACGTACCACGGCTGAGCAGGCCGCAGGCTGCTTGGGCTCCGCACAACCAGGAAAGCTCTTCCATGGGGACTGGCATTTGTGTGGGTGACAAGACATCTGTGGCACAGCCACCCAAACCCAGGCACAACACCATGGCGAGCCCCTAATTCCCAACACGGCAAGGATGCCGGCCTCCCACATCTTCCCAGCTTTGCCTTCCTTTCCAGCCCCGGCGCTGCAGAAAGTGGGGCCGGAGGGAGAGAACAAAACCCCAATCGTGCTCCGGTGCACCGGGCTCATCTCAAAAAAAAAAAAAAAAAAAAAAAAAACAAGCTGTCGCTGCTCCAAAACGGCATCCTTGCAATGGATGCTGGAAGCAGCTCTTTAAAATTCAGCAGCCTTTGTGCCTGACCACACGCAGCGACCTCTGGTATTTTCTGCCAAAACAGTTCATTTGTCTCACACAACAACTAATCAATTCCCGAGGCCATCCATCACGGGGGCTCGCGCGAGCCGGCCCGGCAGCGGGGCCAGATGGCGGCTGCGTTAGTGGGATTAATACAATTCTGATAGATTACACAGCATCAGGTGGGCTCCCAAATACCAGGGGTGCCCGCTCCGCACCCCGATGCGAAAGGAAGCCCCGCTCGTGACCGGGGTCACTCCCAAGCATTACGGGAAAGAGTGGAAGTTTCTATGAGAGAAGGGCTCCTTCAGCATCCCTCGGGATGGCAGAAGTGTAAAGCTTAGCTCAGGGAGGCCTCCGTGCCATCCTGGCACACCAAGGCCCCACGGAAGCAGCCCATGGAAGAGTGCAGGAGGGATCCTCCTGTGGAAGGGGAAAGGGACACGGATGTTTGGCAACGTTATTTTGCATTCTCCATCTGCCAAGTCAATGCTTTCGTTTCCTGGAAACACTTGTAAACTGCCTGCCCCCTCATCCCCGCTTTAAAGTTGAATTTCCAACGCTACAGTATTTTTGGCATCTCCCTCGGCTTGTGTCTTAGATTAGATTTATATTGGTGACACATCAGTCAACCTCATCTCACTGCTCATTTCCCAGGTTTGTGAAACTGTAATTATAGCTATTTGATCATGAAAGAGCTCAACTACTACTGCTTTTGTTCTGGTAATAAGATCAGAAAACAGACATATAGCTTTATCCAGCAGTAAAAAACCACCACCGCTATCCCCAGCCTGAAATCACAGATAATTTCTAAATCCTTCCTTCCAGAGGAACCTCCAAGTCCCGTCATCAGTCACCAGCACGCATTATTTTTCTGTAATGCCCACAGTGAGATAAGTGATTTGCAGAGAAACACAGAGGCAGAGCACTATGCTAATACATTCTGCAACTGCTCCCCATTAGTCACTGGGGGTACTTGAGCTCTTTATTGCCAGGGTTTATTAATGACTCCTAATTGATGACCAGTGCCCAGCACCCCAAAGTAAATAACTGCTATGCCTCATTAGCTCAAGAGACCTTATCCTGATTTGAGGATTGATCTATGAACACACAAATTGCACTGATTTAACCGAATCTCTGTCTAAATTGATTTAATTAGATCGGTATAACCTGTTTCTATGGATGCTCTTGAATTTATTTGGAATCAGTGCAATGTACTTCTGCGAGCCAGACTGACCATTTTTCTATCTTGTTCTCAAAGCAGAAACATTTGAGATAATTAGCGATAAGGCAAAATCAGCCCTGGCACCATCCCAGTTCCTCCTACTTCTGATCCACCTGACTTTAGGGTAGGGTATAGTTACTCCACTTGTCCAACATTTACAGATTTGCACACTAAACCCCAAGCATTTCATTCCATACAAGGACTATAAGCATTATTTACACATAATTTTAGACACAGTTTGAAAGCAATGACATTGCTTCTTCGCTTGGTAATTTACTGCTGATGGTAAGCTAGTGGTTTACACTGTTTAAAACAAGACCTCTCATCTTCCTATTACACAGCAGCAGCTTAGAGGAAGTTAATAATTTGTTAAACCATTCAAAACCTTCTCGTAAGAATAAAATAAGTGAACCTGCTTAGGCAAACCTTCAAAACTCTGCACTTGCATTCTTGTCTGTCTCCTGGTGCAAGGCGAGGTTGTGAAGATGCCGGGCTCCAGATAAATTAGACAGCCTTTTTCTGCCTTTGCATCAGCGGAATCCTAAAGGGCATACGGTAGGCTGTGTTTAGCAGAGCAATGCCTGCTGAGAAATTGCTTTCAGCAGTCTGTCAGAACCCAGGGCTGACGAGGACTCAAGTTTTAGTTTTTAGTACCCACAAAAAAGATTTTTATTTTTTTTTCTTATTCTGGACTTCCTCAATAGGATAAATATGTTCTAGTTATGGGATCATATCAACAGCCCTGGGAAACAGAGAATATAGTGGTTTGATTTATATTTCAATTTTTGCAAACTTGTTGTAAAGCTTCAGTAAGGCCCACCACAGACAACTGAGTCAATAAATCAGTCTGCATCAAAGTTTCTTTTCTCAGATCTTGGGTTTCAAAGTAGTATATGCATACACACCGAACTTTCAGCATGGGACTTACCAGTAACTATCAAAGTGTTTAAGTTTATGCTGGCTCAAGCTACTAAGTTTTCTTTCCCCTTAAACATTTTCATTTTCTTCCTTTACAGAAAATGCCTTATTTTTTTTTTAAGACTACATTCTATTTACAAATGCACTGAAGTATTACTGAATGACAATCTTATGGTCTTGTAAGTAACCATTCACAGCCTCAGAGAGGTCACCCTTCTCAGGTGGTTCCATGCTTTAAATAAACTTGGATGCCAAATTCAATGTCTGGGGCCATCCTTCTTTGGCTTACCTGCTTAAAAATTTTGTACCAGTGCAATTTTGCTGTTTAGGGCTTTTCCTATTATAATTATCACCATTAGAGATGTGCCTTTACTTGCACACATTTATTCCCTGTTGTAGTACAAGAATGAACAGTAGACAAAAGACATAATACATGGGCAACTGAGAAATCTCAAGCTCTACAACCTGCATGTTGGGGAGACGATGATGATGACACTTGTTCACTTCCTATTGTGCAACTGAAGACGCTGATGCCTGTGAGCCAAGCTGTGCTAATGGACCACATGAGTTTCTGTTCTGCCAGCACAGTCAGGAAACTTTATTTAACTCACTTTCATCAAAATCACTCTATTCCAGATGTGTCAGAGGCTACAGCTGCCTACAGCCAGTATAGCTATGCTATACTAAACATAGAGCACGTGTGTTCCTAGTGGTATGTTTGAAAAAAAACATATTCAGAGCTGTATTCAGAGCTCCAAGTCCTGCACAAGTCATTCTCACACAAGTAAAAAACCCAAAATATGACAAGAACATGTAGACTAGTCAAGCCAACCAGGGAGAACTCTGTTTTCTTGTATATTGTGCTGTATTTTGTATCCAAGAAGGGGCACAGGCAGTACTTGGGATAGCCAAGCCTCCAAAAGCACTGTAGGACTACGCATAGCTTGTACTTCGCACCCAACACTGGGCAGCCCTGAGTTGTTCCACTCCTAAAAGAAGAGCTGGAACAAGATTTAAACCACAAGGTCAAACTATGACATGGAGGATATTGGCTGAGACCAACATTGACAGAGCAGGGAAGAAAAGGAGCCTCTGGCTAGCAGAAGTGCTATTCCTCAAACAGTGTGTTAAACCGAGGTCATACCCGACCCACCTCTGGTCAAGGTCCAGGCGTAAGTTAAAGACGTGTTGGCTCTCTACAAGAGGTGGAGAAGGCTACTCCTGGCCAACTGTTCCACCTCGCTATAAAGGAGATTGCAACACCGAGGGAGGTGCCCCCACTACTGCCCAGCACAAAGCTGCCACCATATTTGCTTACTCAGAATGCAGCCATATCAATTTGTTTCCCAGTTCTTTGCAAAGGGTTTGGAGCCACCTGCTTAAGATTTATTTTTCATTAGTTTGTGACGAGTCAGAGAAATGCTGTGTTGGAGTTCTAACACTTCAGGAAACTTCCCAGCAAGCTTGGGAGGCTGTGTGCAGAGAAATCAGTGTTTATCTTTTAATTTCCTGGGACTAAAATTATGCAAGACATTCAATAAAACAAATGGGATCACATACACATAAATGGGTGACTGCAACATGACAGCAAACACTGCTCAAAAATTTAGTCTTCCCTGACTGTTCATCTTAACTAAAAATATGATGCTGCATTCTGAAAGATCCTCCAGACAATCATTTAGGTATTGGAGTTAACATTATACCCATGATTAGTAGTCTGGAACAGTAAAACCCAACCAAACAAGAAAACCCAGCTGTCCTTATTCAGTAGCTAATGTCACTTACTACTTGCACCTTGACAGTTTTTAAATAGCAGCCATTCTAGTTCAGTAAATGCGTTTCTGCCATGTGAGCTGCAGAAGCTAGAAAAAATTAAATTTGATATAAGGTACAAACTCTCCCTGAAAGCAAACATTGTCCAACATTAAAACCTTCTCTGAACAATCCTTAATGAGTGTATTGGTAAAGAAATAACTATTTGAGAAAGGTAGTGTCCGAATAGCTTTCTATTAAAAATATCCTCTATTACCTTTTTTTAGCCATATAGCTGAAAAATGGGAAGCTTTGCCCTTCCCCCACATCTTGCGCTAGGGAAAGGTTACTACCTGGCAATGATACAGGCAGTTATTGATTTAAATGATTATGGACCTGAAAAGTTCTTTCCTGTCATTTATTATCCTGTTGTAGTTGCCACCACACTTGTGCAATATTAAAAAAAAAAAAGCTTAACAAAATGACATTAGAAAAATACTGTTTTAACTGAAGTTCAGCACAGATAATCACCTGATTGTTTCTTCTTGATATAATGAGCTGACAACAGGGCCTCCAAATGCAGTTTTGCTTTCCTTTCCCCTCTTCTCTGTCACCTGAAAGAAAAAGGAAGATTGGTCCAGTATCCTGGCTCCCATCCCGTTCCAGCCTGTGCCACCCCTCCACCATCTCCCACCCCTTCCCCTGCCCAAAAGATGGGATCAGCCATCTGGAAGCCTCATCTTCATGGCAGATGGTACCCCATGACACTACTCCATACAGACCAGCTAGACAGATCTCTCAAACCAGATCAATGCTCCTCTGAAGGTGGTCCAGAAGCCAAGCCCACCTTTAGGGTGACCCATCCTCACCATCCCACTCACAACTAGCCAAAGTGCTGCCTCTGCATCATTCCCAGCCACGGCCCCTTAAGACCCAAAAGCTGAGCCTCTGTGAGGTAGCATAATGTTATGTTACTAGATTGCAAAGCTTGCCTTTATAAATCTATTTAATATAGATTTAAAATTAAATTTTATAATGGGCAGCATTTCCAAATGATTTACTCCAAGGAACTCTAGGATTCTGCATGTTTCCCACCATAATAGAAATGAACAATTAGAATAATGATTGATCGATACAGAGCCTCAGGCCTACCTTTTAAAAAAAAAAAAAAGCCATCTTGCAGCTTGGGATCTTCAACTGGCTGACTTTACACTGATGCCAGACTTTTAGCAAAGGGTAAGTGCCCACTCTCTGAAAGCCTGACCCTGTTAGGGTGTACAGGGCACCAGAAACCCTAACTCTTCTAGGGCATCTAGTAGCTCGGTCTTCAGGCAAGCAGTCAAAAACCGGTTTGCAATTCCCAGCAGTAATTCCTTATAAAACCAGCCCATTAATTGTAACGCGCTGTTGTCAGTGGACAGTTCTGTGGTTTTCCGTGATGAGAGATTATCACACCCAGGGTGAATAAAATCAGAAGCAAAGGGAAAGCTGTCCCAACCTCTAGCAGTCTCTCAGTAGCTGCAATACATTGCTGAATACACCAAAAAGCGTTGCTGCCTCATCAGAATTCTACCTAGAAAGATGTTGATTTTTATTTTTATTTTCTCAATAAAACCTGCTTACATTTGTTCTTCCTGCTCCCTTGGCTGCTTTTGTTTTAAATCAATTTACTGTTTTCCCATAATACATTTACTTTTACATTCTGCACAATTTGAGCCAACCAGTTCCACTTTCAGCTCTTCTGTACCAGTCCAAAGCTGTAATATTTGGGTTTGCAGGTATCAGACATACATGTTTATAAGAAAAAATGGAAAGGAAATTGGCTTTGAAAACTATTCTACGGCAAGCAGGCTTTCTCTAATTTAGAGTAAAAGGTGACATGAAGTTCTCCTTTCCTGAAGGGAAAGGGCTTCAGAGTCTTTACAGTGCAATGCTTCTCTTAAAAGTTTTTATCAGAGAACCTTAGTGTCCATTAATTATTTCCACACCACTTATAAAGAAAATTAATTTCACATCACCTGGTAGTACATGCAAGAGTTATTTCTATAAAATGAAGCTATACTCACAACTAGTCTATCTTCTTTGATACTGAGGGACGGTCATCATTCAGCCAGTTTCAGAAACTACAAAAATTTTTTAATCTATATTCTTTCATCTCTTTCCACTACAGTTTTTGGTTGTTGCTTTCATAATTTCATCTTTCTAGAGGCAGAAATTGTAAAAGAGGTTTCTTGGATTAAGTTCACCTTCTTTGCACAACCGATGCATTTCTACCAAAGATTAATCATGTTGATTGAGTGCACAAGGTCATTGGGAAACTTAGCAATAAAGGCTTTCCCAAAAATGCTCAGGCAAAAACTTTTCTGGCTTCTAATCTATATACAGGTTACTTTGTCCAACTAGCTTTTATCTCATCTCTTTCACACAGAAATAGGTAACTCAATATTCTATTTGTGAATGTTGAACCAAGCTTATTTCATCACAGTCCTCAATATGTAGAACAAGTTTATGAAAAACGTACAGGAAAAGTCTCAGCTATCCTCTCAGCATTTAATGTGTTCCTCTGCTCTGCAAAGCTGTGAGAGACAGAGTTGTGGCTCCACTATTCATCACCACCAGATTTCCCAAGGGGAATCTGTCCAGGCTACGAGGAACGCTTCCTCCCGAAAACATTAACTCTGCCTCAACACAGATATGAACTGGTTTCTTTCCAGCCACCCTTGACAACTTGCCTATACCATGAGCTCATCTGCCCGTTTCCAATACCTGTACTACCCAGCCTGCCAGGGACTCGCAAGCAATATCTGAGCACGATGTACCTAACCGGGTCATGAAAGAGGTGGGACAAAGCAGTTGCTCCTTCCAAACCACGGCACAGCTATTGCACTAACAGGAACCAGGGTTTTTATTTGTTGCTCACACTAGCCGATGAGATGAGTAGCACGCAGACGCACTTTCCTTCTCAAATCTCTTGACATTTCTACAGCAGAAAGAGGCTTTTAGGGCTGGAAAGGCAAGGGAAACACTATATATGCACAGATAACGACCAGTGAGTTTAAAGTCACATTAGCTTGCAAACCACAATGAAATTAAAAACTGACACTACAAAATCTCTCTCCTCCTTTAAAAAAAAAGAAAAGGCAGTAATAATTAACTATGTGGCTCTCAATTACACCAGTTCAATTTCTTTCACTGCTGGCAGTACTGTCCAAAACCACTACAGATACCCATATAACTAATGATAGTTAAGAAAAAACATGATGCCAGGCTTCCATAATTTGCAACCTGAATTCAAGAGAGATGGCAGCAATATTAACTCCAGTCAGGACCACGCAAGGGAGATGCTGTGGGGAAGGCAAAATTACTGTGAGCTCCATAAGCATGAGGGGGTTGCCTTCAAACTGCCAGTTAAAAACTGTGGGAATAAAGGGGAGTTTGTGACAGCATGGGAAGAAACCTTAGAGGATTGTATTCTGGTGCCAAAGCACAGGCAGTGGCACGTAAGAGATGCAGGAAGAGATGGTGAAGAAGTATAAGACATGCCTTAAGAGGCACTGGAATTTCTTGTGTCTTCCCCTAACTCTCGCCCATTGATTCTTTGTTGCTTGTGTACAATTAAGGCTGATATCAAAGTCACTATTACTCTTGACAGTTAACTTTGGTAGGTGGATCTGGTTGACCAAAGCTAGCATAAATCATGGGCAAGTATGTGCTTCAGTATGCAGCACACATACTCATTACGAGACATTTTCAACTCCCCTGACTCCCGATGCGCTCACAGACTGGTGCAGGGAACTCAACTAAGCCCAGAACTATTCTTCCCAAATGTCACCAGGAATGCCAGGAGAAAAGCCACACTCCTCCCGGAACAGACAGCAGAGCATCCTCATCCCTGCCTCAGTGCACTGTATTTGTCAATAAAAGACCGGCTCGATTCAAGGTACAATCGCATCTCGACTGGCTGTCACTGACAATGCTGCTCCAGACAGCCTCAAAGCCTGACAACCACTTTCTGAACAAAATGGAAATACAGGGACTAATATTTGCTAACATCATTAATTCATTTTTTCGTCCACTCCTCCTTCTTCCTTTATCCACGATGTCAAGATGTATACCTTTAAATTGTTGTCAGCCATAAAACAGAAGTCGTGTCCCAGTTCAGAGGTTAACATATAATGACAGACACATTAAAAAACCCTGTCCAATGCCTCACTGACAATTTCAGCTCCATCTTCTCTTCAACGAGACAGTAGCTCAAACTCACTTATAAGGTTTAACAACATTAAAGTCTAATCATGATTGAAAAATAAAGGAGAAAGAGAAGATAGTTTTATCATACTAAGCATTATGGAAACAGAAAACAATTAGAGACAACTATTTTCTTTGTGAGGGTTTTGAGTTCACCTTCTATTTGAGTCTCGGTCTCCTGTGATCACAGCATGATCAATTTCTCTTCTTGCATTTTAGGAGAGCAGGATGAAAATTATTGTCTAAGAGGATAAGCGGTAGTTTCCTGTTGGGGGTTGGTTTGGTGGGCCAACCTCTTGCTATATCCCGGGACACAGGACAGGAATTTATTATTTTTCATCTCTGAGCCCAAGCTTTGTTCCTATCCACACAAAACAGGCTACAACAGATTTAACAAGATGGCACTTCCAAGGGGCCTTCTGATGACTCACTTCAAACTCATGTGCCAGAGCTCGTTATAGAGATGCAAGTGAACTTACCATCGGTGATCAGCTGGGACTGAACTGGACTGAATGGTAGACATCTACTTTATATGTAGGGGAAGGGACTCATGAATCTGACAGAAGGAGAGGTACAGAGAAGTCTTACAAAGATACTACAAAATAGCAGGAATAGCCCAAGTTTCAGTAAGGTTTATGGAAAAAAACACAAACAAAATAAACCATGAAACACGTGTCTTAGAGTTATCAGAAGAGCTAGATCCTAGTCATGGGTTAAAGTAGGGCACCCCAGTTTTATCCAGAGTAAAATGAGAACTGCCTGGCTAGTTTTGCATGTCTAGACACCCAGCACACACAGCAGTAATAACTGGCAAGGCACGTGGCTGCGTTGCACAGCACATCTATCATCCCCCCAGCTCCCTCGCATCTCACTCTGGCTTTTATCCACACCCAAAACCTTTAAGTAGCTTCACATAAATATATATTTAAGAAAAAGAGAAAGCCATTAGCAAAAAGGTTCATCTCATCAAAATACTTATCTCAAAGTTACACTGGCTAATGCCTTGAAACTGTCAAGACTTAAATTCTTCATCTTGGAAACGGAAAAGCGAGGAAACTTGAATGAGAGCTATGCATCAGGATCTCACACCCGAGCCACTGCAGTGCATGGAAGAAGTTCTCTCAGGTTATGTTCAGAGGCTACTTATTGTATTATCTCTTCCTCTGAGCCTGATGCAAGTTGGAGTCAGAGTAGCAACTGTAGCTGCCTTTATGGGATGGAGACAAGAAATACTCCCCACAAAATTAGTACAAATAAAACTTCTCATGTGCCTGCAGAGCAGCAAATACATAACGCAGATTCCAACCTGCATTTGCTCTGCATAATTCACCTTGCTACAGCCCATGTCCCAACTCCCAAACTACACCTGGGAGGCGATCAGCAGCTCCAGTCTTAGCTGCCACGACACGTCAGGCAACATCCTGTGACCCCGTCAGGCTCACATGAAGGTACGTGTAAATCCCTGAAGTGTGCTGATGGAATTGTAATTAAGCTGGCATAGTCTCAGGTGACAAATTTTACAGAAGACACTTCACAGAGTTAACCCAATAGCAGACCTCATGGCCTGCGTTGCTGACCACCGTGTCCCCTTAATGCTCTGGATTAACATTTCTGGACACAATTTGAGGAGTGAGGATTATTAGGGAGGCAACAAGAAAACATAAACTCTCCTAAAGTTTCAGGCACTCACCCCCCTCCTCTCCCTCTGTGCCATGGCCTGGCCATCCCCCTGGGAAGGGAACTTGGGCAGACACTAATTGTATTTGACAGCAGCAATTACACGCAAGGCTGGAGATTAGAAGCTCGTTAATTGTGTGTGCCATAATTGCAGCCGTCTTTTCCTTCGCTAGTTAAGGCCAGTGCCAGGAGAGCCAAAGGGAGGAGGGTCCTCTCCACCCCAAATGCAGGTGGTCCAAAGATGAGAGCCCTTGGACAGGGAGGAGATGTCCCCTCTCCCTCAACACCACGGGAGGCTCCTGACCCCGTAACAATGCGGGATGGTCCTCTGGCAGAGCGGCTAATGAAGCATGAAATGAGGACAAACAATATCCTCTTCCAAAGGTATTTTCCACCTGTTTCTTTCTGACTTCACAGCTTGGCTGAACTTCATGCTACCTGCAGCAGGAGCGAAGGTAAATATTAACCCTTCAGAGGTGATGCTACTAAAGGATTTTTTTTTTCTTTTTTTTTTTTTTCTTTTTTATCCATCTATAAAATTAGGTGCTGTATTAAACATTTGAACAGGAGTCATAAAATCCTCCCTTCCCCACTAAAGTGTATGAACTCAGCATTTCTTGCCACTCTTTACAGACTAGTGGAGGCCAGTTATACACAAACAAGATAAAAATACACGCCGGCTGAGGGCAGCGTCCGTGTTAGATGCTGCTGCAAAGCCACCTTTCATGAAAGGCTGCTGCACCCTCCGCACCAGCCGTATTAATGGCTGTCATAAACAGACTATTTTAATATTCCTCTCTCAACAATCCTTCTTGGCTCCCAGCAGCAGCTCAGCGAGAGCATGCACATGACTCAGCACCTGGAGTATTTTCAAGAGACCACTGAGGATCTGTACAATTTGAGCAAACTGTCCTATAAAAAAAAAAAAAAAGGCAGCATGCTCTGCAGGATAATGTCAGGATTCTTGTGGGGGTTTTTTTTGTTTTGTTTTAAATATTGGAGAGAGTTTTGTTAATATTCCATTAGTAGTTACATTAAGAAAAAAAAAGTTTTCTAGCTGTTTTAAATCTCATTGCAGAATTTCCTCTTATGAACATGATCCGAGACAGGGAAAATATTTTCAAGATTAGATTAAAAAATAAAAACAAACATACTATAATTAACGTGATTGTGCTGCATAGTTAGACAGTGCTGTGATATAAAACAAGGCTTCGCAGATTACTCATTTAACCTATAACGAGTTAATTAATAACTGCACCATAATCACAGTTGGAAATTAGTAGTTAAGACAGCCAGGGGAGGAGAAATAAACATAAAATGCTTAATGTAATTTTGAGCAAGTTTTATGCTCGCTAGTAGCTGTGATTTCATGGCTCACTATGTACATTTTAACATATGCATGGAATGAAATAATATGCTCAGTCAAAAAACCTAATGCAGTGGGTTCCAAAAGTTTTTGAATTGTGGAGCTTTCCCCCCCTCCTTTTAAATGGAAAACCAGATATGGAGGTGGCAAACACAAGACTGACAGCAGACTCTCCACTCCTTTCCTCGTCTCCTTTTTGTGGACACTGCAGTAACTTGCAGGCTCCCAACGTCTGCAGAGCAAAGGGTGAAAGGAGCAGCCTGTTTGCACCCTTCCAGTGTGAGGCAGCTTCCAGAAAACAGGAGCTTTCAGGAGGGGAACACAGAGCATTGCATCGTCGGTCCTGGAAGCAATCCATCACTTCTGTCACATCACCCATAGGAAAATCCACAAATGCCGGGGGGGACCAAGCTATAGAGACAAACACAGCCTGCACTGTATTTGCTGGGTTTTATCAATCTAACACAAGATACTCATTTATATAGATTTACATTTGTATGAGCAAGAAATATATTCCGAGCCAAGTTGGAAATAGTGAAAGGCTACAAAGCTTGGGATGAAATATGTGCCCTGAAGCTTGAAAGCTGAAGGCAACCCTAACTTTAGAGAAATAACGAAAGGTCATCAGCTGTCACCCCCAGCCTGCCCCTTGACATATTCATCCTCTGCTTGTTGGAGCAACCCTGGACCAAACAGCATCACAGCACCAGCAGTGGCCAATTTCCCCATTCGCAAAAGGAACAGCTCCAAGGCTGCTTGACCAGCGCCACGGAAATTTGTTTCCTCCAACAGCTCGGAGTAGTGAAGGCAGAGGGTGGATTTATGAGCTCTGCAGACAGAGAAATGGCAGAATGAAGAGATCTTCACTGGTCCCTGTCCCCACAGACTCAGGCAAGGGAAGTATCAGAGCATCCCAGCAGGAACAGAAGGTTTCTGAAGTTGCGGTGTAACCCTTCACAGGCTCAGCCAGAAGGATGCAGAAGGATCTGGAGGCAGCTGCCTGCTCAACAGCCTTTAATGCTGTGCAGTGAGGCTGCATCTGAGCCTTTACATGCCCCTGCCTTGCTTAGTTCAGCTCAAAATACTTACAGGATGCTCTAGAGACGTTTAAGAAGTACCTTTTTTTCTTACAGTAAAATTAATTGGGTATGATGCTGCCCAAGTATCTAAGTACTATACAATACCTGCTCTTTTAAAGGATTACTCTTCTTCCACTCTAAGAGACAAAAGGCATTTATAAGACATTAGCCAATGTGTTAGCTAACATCCAAACAAAATCTTTATCTGCAGTAATTACACTCAATACCGCCTTGCTACTTCATGTAAAGAACAAACTAAACATAACCACTTAAGCTTTTTCTAAGGCAAAAAAGCTGTATTTTCACTAAAGAAACTGCTTAATAGCTTACGTTATACACAAAAAAAATACAGGGTACATGGACCCTTCCTGTGTCTGAATATCATCAAGTAAATATCTACAACTCCACATCTAAATCTGTAATTTCTACTCCAAGTTCCTGATTTTTTTCATATTTTTTCAACAGCCTCTGACACAGCAAGTTGAAAGTTCTGCAACAGCTTCAATTACTTTGAAAAATTGGAATTTTTAATTATATGTTGCACCCTTTCCCTTAAAACAGTAGCGCTGCTAGCACAGTCTGGTGGGCTGCTGGCCAAATCAGGAGCAAGAGTTTGATGAGAGGATGCCACGAGCTCCTGAGCGAGCTGTAGAGAAAGCCAAAGCCCACTTTGTGCCACAAGCAGAAGAGACCGACCATGCTTCTCCCACCCTCACTCACCACCTCGCTTTACTACTCAGACCAACAGGACTTGGGTCTATCAAATCAGGCTCTTTTGGGTTTCTGGGCACTCCAGGAAGATATTGGGGTCCGTGGATGTCAGGGAGGCTCCCTGCTGCTTAAAAAGTGACCTGGTCAGCAGGAAGCTAAGACCAAGCAGAGAAAGCACCTCTCCACTTTCTGCCTCTGCCCCAAGCTCCTAACTGCATCTCACTGCCGGCATCTCTCCTGCCTCCATGGCCCCGACAGCATCCCGCTTGGTTCAACACCTCTCCCTTCTGTCAGTCCATGCTGCAACCCCCCCAAATCCCAATTCCGTAACATTGCCCAGCGCTAACAAAAGCTTCTTTTTCCAGCTTGGTTCAGCTGCTGGAGTTCCAGTACAAAAGTAAATCTAACAGGAAAGTTTTGTCTGCTGGTGGAGTCATTTCTCATGCCACAAAACCGCTCCTTTCCACTTCCCACCTCACACAGCCTCTCACAAAAACAAGTTTTCAAGACTTTCGTTATCCACATTTTTGCTGCTGGGGAGAAGCAGCATTGCTGCTGAGGTCTATAACACATGAAAAAAACCACACATGGCAGTTAAAACCCTTCCTTGCCTTGCCAGAAACTGCCACCTC
The DNA here is from genome assembly GCA_026413425.1 of Tringa solitaria. Lineage (NCBI taxonomy): Eukaryota > Metazoa > Chordata > Aves > Charadriiformes > Scolopacidae > Tringa > Tringa solitaria. Next base: position 2,181,773 of record JAOXJM010000004.1, read on the forward strand.
AAGGCAGAAATGGCAGAGGGCAATACATGGTTGCATCTCAGCCACTTCACCTTGCAGTCTGACATCTTGACAAATTCAACCTTGATTCTCAATTTAAACCAAGATCTTGGGGTCTCCCTAGATCTATCAGCACCTATCCATTTTTTTTATCAACTCAGCCATAACCTCAACAGCCTTCAGGAGAGGATCAGCAGCAACTTAAACCTGATCCAGGGGCCCTCCTCTGATACTAAGATGCTCTCTCAGCTAGGAGATCACTTGCTTATTCTGTGATCCTGCAGCAGGTGCTGTGGAACTGCCACTTGTGCATCACAGCCACACAGCAAAACCTGTTACTTTGGATATCTGTTAAGGGGGGAAGAAAAAAGCAATTTGGTCCCTGCTGCACAGAAAGTTACAGAGTAAAATAACTTGCCCCATGCTGCTATAGCTTGTCGTCATTGAATGCTGGGAGTTTGATTTTTAATTTTTAATTATTTTTTTAATATAAACAAGCTTTGTTGTTTGGTTTTGTTTGTGGTTTTTTTTTTTTCCCAGCTGCCTCTGGTATGGCTAGCATGCAGTGTCTTAATCCACCAGTAAGCCAGGAATCACGATGCCACATGCATCGCTATGCTGCAGCCCCACACACATAGCAGAGCTATGTCTCTAATTATTCTTTTTTCTGAATACATTCCAGATAGTAAAAGATCTTTTTTTGAATTAGTGCAAGATGATGAAAATTAATCCATTGACATACTGAAAGGAAAAATATTTCATCTTTGCTTAAATGTTTAACCAAAATCACTGCACTGGTAGCCAAAAATGACAAGCCCCCCCCAACAATTTCTTCCTTGCAATTCCAGAAAACAACTACCATTACGTTCTCAAATAGCTGCAAGAGAACATATTATGCTGCCCACAGCACACTAACAACATAGCACATCAGCATTGCTGGATCTGAGGTGGAAAAATAAGGGCTAACATCATTACAAGGAAAAGTTAGCCTTGCAGGGCTAGTAAGATTGTATATTTAACATACCGAATGTTTTTAGCAAGACAGCTTAAAAGGAGAGAGAGATAAGAGGCATAGATCCTTGTCATCATACTTCTTTACTTTGAAGAAGTTTAGGAATATAGAAACACGAGCAACCTCTGTACAGGATTCCAGTGCAGCTTTCAATATGTGACTGTTTGCATCGCTGGTGTGCTTTCTAAACTTCAACCTTTCTAAAATACAGGCTTGCAGCTTGGCACCGTTGTATTTCAATCAATCGCTTGAATGAGGATTGCAATGTCATAAATAAAAGGAGCTAAGACCATAAATTTCTGCGGAGATGTAAAATCAAAGAGAACAATCCAATAGACTCCCAGGGGGTGGGAGGCTGACACATATTCCAGCTGTTTATATTTCTACTATGAGACGCTTGTTCATTTTAACTTTTCACTTATGCACAGCTTGCCAGAGCCACAATTCTGAAACCAGTGAGAATCTCACTCTGGATCTGGGATTACGTTTTGTGCCCTACAACAAAATGCAGCTGCAGAGGAGAAAAAGCCCTATCATCTATCAAGCTTGTCCACGGGCAAAATCCCAGACCACCACAGCTGACAGCCCCACCAGCACAGCACCCCAATGCCTGGCTTGCAAGTTACTTGCTAGAATGATGCATCCTCAGGACATCTCTGACCACTGACATCCTCAGGCCACGGGTTCATGGCAATCGACCGCCAGCTCCCATCTACGCTGCCATCGTTACAAACAGAAGTTACACACACTATCTTATTTCACAACAGCCAAGGGACGGCAGCGTTATCCTCACAGTGCGGAGTGAGGACTTGCACTGCACATGAGCCTGTGCTGCTTTTAAAAGCAGCAAGTATAAATAGGGAACTAAATTTGATTTGCTGCTCAGAGCATAACAGTCTATACAACAAAGCAGGTAGGCAACACACTAACTCCTGCTCGGTGTGCCAGCGTTGAGCTATCTTGCACGGAATAAAATTGATAAACAGTTACATATGCAAAGACAGGGACAGAAAGGTAGCAAATAACCTATGGACAGCTTTGTTTATAAGTAGGACCTATATCAAGTACGTAAAGCATCAGCACACTTTCTTCATGGAAAGGTACAGGAGACACTTAGTTCATGTTTGTAGTCTGATATTTTACTGTCTTACACAACAGGAACAGGAAAACATCCCCTTGCTAGTAAGAAAAATTGGTTCTGAAAGCGTGCTCCAAACGCAAAACACTCAAGTCCTAACTTGTGCAGCTAATAAACTGCCATCTTTTCCAATTTGGATAAAATAAAGTGGGTCATTCTGCCTGTAGTCTTGCATGTATGAGCAAGGTGTACACAAACTGTGAGCTTTTGTTAGCCATGGATGGCACAGATGACTCCCTTCCACGGGGAGGCTGTATCTACCACTAACTCTGCTTGAGTGCTAGAGAATCCCTCACAAAGCTGGCAAAAGGCAGCAGGGCAGAAGAATCTATCTGCGTTAAGATCAAACCTCTCTCAGGACATATACCAAACTATCACATACCCCAAGGTGGTCCACAAAAATCCCCAAACTTTCCAGTTTGCAAGGCCACCTAAACCCAGAAGACACTGCAGTCTTAAGCACCCCAGAGCCAGAAGCCTGGGGTGCATCATATTTTTGCTTTTGTTTTTGATTTTTAGTGCTTCCTCTTCTGTTAAAAGAATTAGAAAAAGACAAGCTTGCTGGTGGATTTTTTTGACGTTTTTGTTTGTTTGTTTTAAAAGGGGAAGAGCCTGATGAGAGTTTGTGAATTACCTCAGTGTTTTGGTCATCCACTGAAATAAGAGCTTTCAAAATACATATATATATATATATATATCAAACAGTGCAGTTTGTTTTCTGCATTTTGTTACCGTTTTTATGCTTAAATTATTAGCTTTTGGGTAAAAACAAACAAAAAGCCAAATATGAAACTCACGAAGGGTGAAGTGACAGACCAGGGTCTACACAAACCCAGAAAGGAAGGGGAGCAGTGAAGAGCAGAGATGCTGGCAGCGCTGCCGTGTAGCTTGCAGGAACACAGGAGGCTCCTCTCCCCACTGTGCTGCATTAGCACCGCACAGGAAGGCAAGCTTTAAGGAGCACAGCCATAATTCGATTAGTCCCCACTTTACACAATGCAATTAAATTGCTTTTATATTACAAAAGAAATAAAGTCACTATTTTCAAAGTTTTTGACCTCGCGGTGTAGCAAGCCACAAATTGAGACATTTACCCAAGCTAGCTGCAGGGCAGGTATATGAACACACTGCTACTCATAACAGGCAGAGACTCAAACAGGTCTTCTCCTTTCCTGCTCTTCCCATCCCCCTTGTAATCCTGCCCACAAAACTGTGCTGCTTTTTCCCCAACCACAAACGGTGGCTGCTTGGACAGATTATCAAGGGAGACATCTGTTTGACTGATAGACAGAACAGGAAAACATTGATGTGTGCACTCATTTTATTTACGCACTAGTTTTTTTCTAATGCATTTCTAAATTTCCAGAAGGAATTCCATCGGTCTACAGTACTAACCAAGAAATCCAGAGATTTCAGCCTGAAACTACAGTATGATTTACCATTCACTACTGTAACTCTTAGAAGTTGACCAAACATAAAACTGCAGGAAAGCAAAGCTGCTTGCTCCAGACACGAACAGGCCAAATTTGAGCAATGAGGCCAAATTTAAGCAACAGTCAGCTCTGGATTTCCAAATGCCTGTTTTAATGTCATCGGACACACAGCTTGTATTTGAGTCACTACAGAAATGTTAAGTTGCCCTGGAGATCCCACTTAAAAACACGAGGCTCACGAGTTCAAATCAATCATGAAAATGTCTCGGTAACACCTAGTGCAACCCACAAGAAGCATACCTACCAACTCAGCTCCTCTGAAAATTGGGAAGTTGTCTCTCCTGCTTTTCACTGTATCCTCGAATCGCAAATTCCCTTATCCACATTTTATTTTCAACTTGCTTGTTGTATTTAAAGCGTGATCGAGAAAGGTTATTTCAACAGAAAGGGGGATGGAGCCCAGCCCTGTGTGTAGGGTAACTGGCCACCCACCTTATCGAATATTGCCCCCTGCAGTACTTCCTGCAAAAACACCCACTGGCCACTGGACAAATTAATTTGCTTTATTCCTGCAGGTTTTCCAGCTTACTGGACTGCTCTGAGCCGGCAGCAATAGTGCATTTGCTATTTTATTCACTCTGAAGTTGCTTTTTTTTTTTTCATGAGACTGACCACCTGTTCCCCTGGGGTCCTCTCCCGGCTGCTTCAAATGCTGCGAGTCAGTGCTCCCACACCAACACAGCAATGGAGGCATTTCACTCTTATTTTCACTCTTTCACTGACTACTTGGTCCAGAGTACAGAGAAATAAATCCTCCTCAAGTCAAACAAGGCACAGAACAGTAGTTGAAAAAACACAGGCAGCTTTGTCCCCTGCAAACATCAGCACTGCAATTTCGAACCTCTGAGAGCTTAAAAAGATGTTCAGTGAATGTCTTTTCAGAAGACACATCTCTGCTCTTCAGATTCCTAATGTGCAACTTTCCTCATTACACAGCAGAAATCTTACTAAGTGTAAGACAAGTCAAACAATTAAAATGCCATTATTTTTTTTTAATATAGAAATAGAAAATCATTAAGTCCTCCTGCGAGTTTCAGCAGTCAAAGCAAATAGAAAAAAGGCCTTTAAATGTTTGGCAAAGGATGCCACAGAAGTTAGTAGCGTGACAAGCTGTTGAGATTGGAACTAGTAAATGTGCAATATAAGAAATAGGAAAAGGAAATATTTAGAACCAAGAGATGCCAAAATTGCAATCAGCAAATGGAAGGCTAAAACTGATGAGCAAATCTGGACGCTTTCTTTTTTATTATTTATTTTTATTGTTTAAGCTGTGCCATATAACCCTCTTGTTACGAGAAACAATCAATAACAGCTCCTAACCACCTCACTGCAGTGCTGTGTACACACCTCCACCGCCTCCCTTGCAACATGAACTCAGTTGAAGAGATGCTGAACAAAAGAGGATCCATCCCGCTGCCGCCTCTGGATGGTCAGTGCCTGTGGACACAAACTCCCATATCAACCAGAGGTTTGAAAAATCTGGATGCTTAAAGCCAATGGGGATTTGTGACATCAAATACGTGACAGATTAGAATTTTAGAGTGCGTGGGAGAATGGAAATAGAGCCACTAAGAACGTCACAAAAGCTGCAAGTACTAGAAGTGCCCCATTATACGGTCGAGACAGTGATGTACAGGAGAACAAAGTTATTGCATAAAGATGCAAGACGATCAGCTTGTGAAAGTGAACCTCCCTAAATCACCAAACCCACTGCTGAGACACCAGGACAGCATCACCACAGCGGGTATTGCAGACCCATGGCCTGAGAGAGGGCTCGGAGGGAGGAGCACACATAGGCAATAAGCTGCAGGTGGCCAGCAGGGAGAGGAGATGAATACTGTCACCAGACTCAGACAAACATCAGCAAAAGCCACCAAACCCAACATTTCATTTGCTGCCAGTAAAGCAGGAAAACGACAGGTGAACGTACGAGAAGCAAAGCAGCCAGGACACATATACTTCTCTAAAGGACCCAAAGCAATGAGATGTGTCGACGGCATGAAACATTTCTGTTTAAGGATAGAGAACGCAAAAGTACTGCTTCATAAATTATTCTCTGTTCTGGAGGAAGAGTGAATAGACTTGAAGGACAGGTGATGTCTCTGAAATATGCAAATAGAGCTGAACTGGTCCAAGCAATTACCTTTCTACTGCCTGGAACTTCAGACTGAAAGGAATGACTCACAAGGAAGAACAAGAAGCAAAAGATGCACTAAAAGGTAGAAGATGACGAAGGAAGATTGCATCAAGAGAAGGGAGACAAGCATGGAAAAGTATAGTCCTGACTTCCTACTAACAGGTTGTTTTGTTCCTTTTCCCAAGAACAACTACGACACAAAGCAGAGTAAGACCATGCCAACACAGGAAGACTTAACTGCAAAGCATCCAGAAAGGCAATTGTGATTATTGGTTCTAGACTTTTGCGTTTAAGATAAATACAGCAAGGAGATTCCTGTAGCTTCATGAATGTACAGACAACAGATCTCTCCTCAATATCCTTTAGGTTATGTGCTATTGTAAAGATTTCCTAGCAAAAAAAAAAACGTTGAAAATAAACACAGTATGATCATTTCTTTCCAGTTTTAGAAACTATCACACAACCTGCTAGCAGCAAGGGTGAAGAAGAAACTAAAGCACATTGGAAACAGACATGGAGATGAGCCAACAGATGTGCCTCTAGAGTCAAAAGCGGCAGACCGGCTTCATGGAGCAGAGAGCAGCTGTGCCACTGCCTCTCCACATTCAGTCGTCTCCTAATAAGGTGCAAGTCAGATTTTGGCTGCTACTGGTGTTCTCATTGCTTCCAAACACGAATTCAGGGTGCTCCTACTGCATCAGAATATTTTTACTTTGGGGTTTTTTTCCATCCAAAACAAGCAGAGATTACTAAATTATAGCAGTTACAGTCTGATGCTGAAAACATACTAATACAGAAGCTGCAAGGTCAATATGAAAGAATGAATCAATGAAGAATCAAGAAAAGGGAATGAAGAAGTGGATCTATTTGGACTGCATTAAGAAATCCTGCATTTAGTTCCATTCTATTCATTAAGAAAAATACTGACAGCCTGAACACTGCAGAACAGCAGCAAAACCAGTGGGAAAAAATGAACCTATGAAAAAGATAAGGTATTTCTAAGTTTCAAATTTTCCATATTTAGTACTAAACAATCAACATATAAAAACCCCTTTGCAAGTACACAAACCAGGAGACAGAAGTATTTAAAAATCACACACAAGAACAACTTTAAGTGGTGAGATGAACTGATGAGGAAAAAAACATGTAGGTAATATTGAGAAAGCTTTACAACAGCAAAATTAATGAAGCTGCACAATGAGAAATTCAACACCCTTGTTCTGTAATTGCTGTTTAGGATTCATAATGATCTGAAAGCCGAACTTTTCCCATTTGTACCAAGCACTTTATACTGCTTTTTACCAAATACTAGGAGTATTTCATTCATGATCTACTGAACGCAAGAAAAATCCAAAGGAACTCAGCAGATGAGCATGTAAAGTAGACACAATGACAGTGATGAAGCACTTTGTAATGTACCCACAGATCTTTTCTATAAATCCAATTTGAAATTTGAAGACTAAAATAGCTATTTTATCTCCGTCCCCTGACACATGCATCTCTCCATCATTTTAAAGAACAGAGCTCCCTCTCGTGGCTGCAGAAAGTGGATTTGGTAGGGGGGAAAAACCCAAGAAGTGCAGAGCACCATGAGACAGATCAGAGTGAGAGGACTTGAAAGCATTTTGGTCGTACGAAAGGGGAATTAAAAGGAATATGTAGTAGGAAGGGCAGGTGGCTTTTAAAGAAAGCAATGTCACCTAGTTTTTAATGCTAACTTTTAAATTCCATTCTCTGCTAATGTAACTTCCACTGATGAGCCTCTATGGACCTGAGCATATTCCTTCAATGTAAAGACCTCAGATCTCTTAACAAGTTTCTAGCCTGGTCACAGGCAAGGCGCAGGAAAAGAAAAGAGTCATGACAAGAAATGTGGCACCTGTGCAGCAGGATGCAGGGACAGTAAACCAGATAACACCCTACTGATATTCCTCAGGATTATAGCTCTGTGCACTGAGACCACACAGAGGAAAAAAAAATAATCACTGGCTTCAAAAAGCCAAGAAATATACGCATAGTTACATGAGTGAAAGAAGCACATCTATTGAAACGCTGGAGCAAAAGCACCTGAAGAAAGGTCACAATTCTTTAAACTGCTGACAGGTTGGCCCAGCCATCTTCACAGAAACTTCTGTTCAAGCTTCAGCATTGCTCTCCTCCTGCAAGCCCTTGCTTCTTGCATTGACTATTCAAAAAGGGAGGATGGAGCAATGCATGAATGAGCAAACACACTGGTCCAACAGCATTACCCTGCAGGGTTTAGTTTCTGCTGAGTCCTGGGGACAGGCTTATGCAAGGAGACCAGTGGTAAGAAACACGCTTACATGTGTTTATTCCTCACCTTAGGAGAAGAGGGAGGAGCAGTGCTGCACACCATTATTTGTCTGCTATATGGCTTAATTTTTTATTTTTAAACTAACAGATTATTCCACTTTCCTAGCTGACAGCTTTGTAACCTGAAGGTCACACCTGTGACAATAAGTATTTGTCTAAGGCAAGAAAACGAAGTACCCAAAGCCAAGCTTGTTACCATGCACGATAAGTCTTTTTATGAACAGAAGTTCTAGCCATAAAAATTCAAGAAACTGTTGGGGCGTTTTGCTTTGTTTGCTTGTTTTAAATTGTTTAATGCATATTCTTATAGAATCATAGAATGCTTAGAGTTGGAAGCGACCTTAAAGATCGAGTTCCAACCCCCCTGCCATGGGCAGGGACACCTCCCACTAGAGCA
>JAOXJM010000004.1:2200591-2213048 GCA_026413425.1 Tringa solitaria
GAAGGGATTGCTTCAGCAGGGGTCAGACCCTGGGCTCCCTATCTACCCCCCCCCTTATGACTCCCCCTCCCACACTGAGGGGGTTTTGCACCGGGATTTTAGAGGTCCCCAGCTTGCTCCGGAACCCTGGGTGTTGGACGCACCTTTATTCCCCTGGATGCGAGGATGAGGATGAAGTTGCACCCCGTGAGTGAGGTGGTCCGACCGCACGGCTACTTGAGGCCTCCTGGCCACCTCCCAGATGCTACAGACTCCTTCATGCAGCCTGTGAGCAATGCACGCACCCCTCTTTCCAGCCTGGGACTCTCAGGGGGAAACGCAGGAGCTGTGGGGAGAAAAAAAGACCTTCCGTCAGAGCCAGAAATGAGCTGGCCTTTATTCTCTTGTTCCCTCCACAGCCCCTTCCCCGCCTCACTGGGTGCGAGATGTTTTACCTAGGGGGGAAAAGCCCCAACAGAGCCAGTGCAGCAAGCTGGAGCATCACTGGAGCCCCTGACCGCTCTCCTACGGGGCCACCAAGCCGTGACAATCTCCCTGTTCCTGGGCTGTACACCCAAGATGGGGGTCAGGCACCAACTCGTGGGAGCGTGGCCACACTGGACCAGCCCTGCACAGGGTGGGAGGGGACCCCTGCATCCCAGCCTGTGTGAGAGGGCTAGTGGGGCCCTCAGCTCTGCTCAGTACCAGAGCAGAGATGGGCTTGGCTGTGCCAGAGCCAGGAGCGTGCCTGCAACACCCACTCTGCCTGGGGCTGCCTGACGAGGAGATGAAGGATGCTCTGTGAGTGGGTCTGCAGCCCCCACAGCCTCCTTGCCTGTGCAAGGGGGGGATGAAGCCTCACCTCGGACCGGGAGCTGGGGGAAAGACGGAAGCAGCTTGGCCCTGCTGCTTGCCAATTAAAAAAAAAACCCTAATAACTCCTCTCCAGCGTGTGATTAACACTCAGCTTCATAAACAGACCGCAATATTTACAGCGAACTCGTCTTTCCCGCTGCTCTCTCCCAGAAGCCGACCAGCTCCATCCAGCTGGCTGCATCGCCCCGACCAGCCCCGCTCGCCGTGGGGAAGCATCCCCTGGTCGGAGCTTGCCGGCGTTCAGCAAGGCACAGGCGGAGAGGGGCAGGCTGGCAGGATGAAACCCTCCCCGAACAGCTTGGAAAAAGTACTCGCAGCAAATTAGCCAAGGCGCGCAGCCTCCGCACGCTCCCCGGCTTGTCTCCATGGTGAGAGAGGCCTCGCTACCTTGCTGGGTTTCTTTGCTAGAGCACTGACAGCTCCTACTAGATCTCTCTTACTTTTTCCTTGCCCTTTTTCTTTCTTTTTTTTTTTTTTTTTTAAAGAGCAACTGCACTGGGGGCCTGATCCTTCCTTCCACCCCCTCGCTGTGGCAGGCGTGGGAGCAGGTTTGATGCAAGGCACCCATGGAGGTTTTAGGAGCCTGGCGTGGAAACACTGAGGAGGGGGATGCTGGGCTCAGAAATGCTGCGCCTACTCTGCGGGATGCCATTTATTTGGTTGCTGGTCCCTGGCAGCCTGGGAGAGGGCAGGATTGGTTCTCGGGGGATGTCGATGCCAATGCCCTTGTGCTGGATGCACCAGCCACCCCCTGTGAACACAAAGTGGTGCTGGGCCGGGAGAGCCCATCATTGCAGCCTGAGCTGGGCCAAATTCAGCCCATTCTCCCAGCCCCTGGCTGCAGGGTGCACAAAAGCAGGAGTGTTACAGGCTCTGAGCAGTATAGGAATTTGTGCAGGGTCCTTGCACAAGCTGCGCATGTGGGTCAGGCCCATATCCTGCACTGGCATCACAGAAGCACAATAAACAGCTGCGGCCAGCAGTGCCGAGCAGGGAAAAAATATCCCTGTATAATTATCATATCCATCCTCCGGTCAGCCTGGAGACCTGTCATTGTCCCTCTGTAAAGGGCAGAGGCCACTGCACACACCAAATCCCAGGCAGCCTGGACACAACATCTGAAGGGATCTCTGCAACCTAAGCTATGATTACTTTTCTTTTTTTTTTTTTTCTTTCCACAACAAAAGAAAAGGAGCTGGGGGAGCCCAGGCACGTTCCCCTCCCACAGCACAGCTCCCAGCACGCCTCAACCTGGGACACATCACTTACACTGCGGGCAGAGCTGTGCTTCTGGTTAATACATGTCCCCTCCTGTCCCCTGAGCTCCTCCAGGCTACATGTTGAATGTGTCCTCGTCCCACCGCTCTCAACTCCCTCATGGCTTCTTCTTGGGAGATTTGCCCCCTGCACCCATGCCCTGGTGGGGGGAGAAGCCTCCTCCCCATTGTGCCTCCCACCGTCCCCGTGTGGGAGCTCCCATGCGCAGAGCACAGGAGGGACCAAAGGGAGACCCGTTACTGACCGAGCCTTTGCCTTTGTCAAATATCCCCATGGGGCATCACCAAGCCCCCTCCCCCCCAGACTTTGCCCACTGATGAAGCGTGGATCTGCATGGGTGGCAGCTACCTGAGGCTGATGGCCAAGAGCTTTCCTGCTGGCCCTCGTTGTGAAAAGCCAAGCCGTGCCGTGAGTTTTGGGCAGGTGGCATGCCGGTGCGATACTTTGGGCTCTGTGCTTTATCTCACCTTCTCCTCTATAGTGCTACCACCTCTCACATCTATTCTGAGTCCCGCACCAAGAAGGTCCTTTCAGTGTTTTGGTGGCCCCCCAAACCCCACATCCCCCATAAGGAGAGTAGACCCTGGAGCACAGCTGCTTCCCCGCATTGAGCAGAGCCATCATCCTTCCCTGTCGAGACCCACAGGAGGAGGGCTCGCATGGAGCTGGGGCTGGAGCAGCACCTGGCCCATCAGGCAGGCATGGGGCAGCGTGTGCGTGCCTTGGGCTATGATTTCCACCTGGAATATGGACTTTTTTTACATGCGTTGCTACACACGATAAGTGTTGCAGCACCCAGGTTCCCTTCACCCCTGCGGTGGGAGAGGGAGGAGGGGGGACAACCACCCACCGCTGCCCCTCTGCTCCACACACTTTAGCAGAGAGATGAAAGAAAAATGTTCATTTTTCACCCTATGCATGTGTCCTCTGTTAGCGAGGCAGAGCAAATGCACACCCTGCTCTATATTTTTGGGAGGTGGTAGGTGCCGTAGCAGCCAGGAGCCCATGGTGTGGCTGCAAGAACCGTGCTCTCCTATCCCTGACAAGCGAGGTGATTTCCATAAAATGGAAATGGAATCACAGGCAATGGGTAACCAAAATTCAATACTGGGCCAGGGAAGAAGCTAAGCAAAGGGGTGAGGTCTCTGTCCCAGCATAAGCAAGTCTCCCTTGGGTGCATCACCTCCACGGAGTTCAGCTCCGTTGTACGTTTTACCTGCATTCATTATACTACCAGGGCCATTTGTTTGTGTATAATAAAGGGGATCTGGGAGAAAAGCGTGTAATTAGCACATCCATCATATAGGTTTTTTAGATATCAATAAAACATTGATTCCCGCCTTCCATAAATTCCTGTGCCGTGCTGAATACAAATCAGTAGCCGGGATGGAAAAGGAATGCATAACCCCCTTCAAAAGTGCATAAATCTCCCCTCTCCCCAGCGTATCATTAAACCTCTTGAAAACGGATGGGAAAACTCTTCTGCCAGGTGCCAAGCGCTGCTCCCCAAGCGTGCCTGAAGCCTTGCCGGGCAGTGCTGGCAGCAGGCTGGGCTGATAACAGCAGTAACGTGGTTGCAAAACCAAGGCTGGCCAGCGGTTCAAAGGTTGCAGCTGGAGCTGTGCAAATAGTGGATTTTTCCGTGGAGGGAGGTATCTTACCACTAAGTCTTTACAGCTTGGGGCACTCAGCCGAAATTTTATATAGTACTTCTTTTTCTAAATTCAAATGGAAAACATAAGGAGAAATTTCAGTTTGGTTTGACCTGGAGTGTTTTCCTTGGTATGAAACAGACGCAAAATGCTTCAGTTTTGTTTCACTTCACTCAGCCTCCTGCTCCATCCATCCTCTTTCCAATCTTTTTTCCCCTGTGCAAAAACCACAGCAGAGCCCTTGGTTTTGAAACAAAACTCTCGGTGTTATTCACTGAAAACAGCAGAATAAAAAAAATCCCTTCTCATGTTGGTTGTTTTTTTTTTTTTCCCACCTAAGATAATTATGAAATTTAGCTCACTTTTGATCGTTTCAGTTCCCCTGAAACTGCGTAGAGAAGAGAGAGCTGAGGCGTTCAGCAGGAAAGCCTGGCTGAGGTCTGGCTGCTGCAGGGCTGCTGCCTCTTGCTCCCCTGCCTCTTGCCAGCTCACCCCTTGTCTCACATCCCTGCACAGCAGCAGACAGCAAGTAATGGCTCCATTTGTCACTGCCCTGTCACTGCAAGGCCACAAACGTCCCTCATTTTGCTCTCCATCTATCTCCCCCAGGCAAGGTCCTCTGCATCCCTCTGGTACCCAGCTCCCAAATCCCCTGGCAGCTCCACGGCTGCTGCGGCTGGTGACACCCCGGTGCCTACCTACCTGGCACACACTGAACATCTCACAGACAGGAGATCTAGATGGTGGTGTCGGCAAGAATTGCCCGGCAGTGACCTGCTTGAGATGCTGCCCTCACTTGCAGCCCACCTGGGGGTTATGTGGGGCCACCAGAAGCATTTCTTCACTGCAAGTTCTTTGACCCACCGTCTGTCCCTGCACAGCCCTGGGACAATCCCCCACCCTGCCCACGAAGGTCAGCACAAGTCGTTGTCCTCACGGAGGTGAGCACCAGCTGATGTGTTCAATGAATTCTCCTTACTGGTGAGCATCCTGCATCCCTGCCAAACCCTTCTTAGTACTCCCCATCCTACCTCCCTGCCCAAAACCCTCCCTGAGCACTGCCCGTGGGTGACGAGGTCCACCAGAGAGGGGACACAGCTCCAGAAAAGCCTCTCCCAACCCCTTCCCTGCTCCGACGCTGGCTCCTCTCTCCCCCAGCGAGGAGCGATCGAAGGGAGTGCCTGTAATTGCAGCTGTCAGCAGTAACAATCATGGTGCTGCCGTTATAAATGGCTCCAGCCTGACTTTTACTTACAGATTTCCCTCACGTGATGCTACAATTTGTGCAAGAAAAAACCTACACCGCAGAAAAGCAATTGCACCTTCCAGCTCTGTGGAAGGAGATTTATGGCTTGTTTTAGCCATAAAATGGAGCAGGCAGGACTCGGGTTGCAGGTCAGCGTGTCCCGACCAAGCAGGCTGGGGTGGTTTAGAGGAAGGGGACACCTGGCATCCTCCCCACATCTCCCCACCAGGGGTGAGCCTGGGCATCAGAGCCCCTGCCCGTTTGGTGATCCCTTTGTGCAAGGGAAGGGTTTTAGCCTAACTCCTGCCAGATATATGATAAAGTTGTGACAATGTCTGGACCCAGAGAGGAACTGCAAGAGACAGGGGTCTCAGGCTGTAGAGCTTGCCAAATCTGCTGGCATCAGTCAGAGGCACTGAGGAGTGCTGGGGGGTTTCTGCATACGTGCGGTTTGCAGCACCGGGACCAATTTCTATGGCAAGGACAAAGCCAGGCTGTGTCCTGTCCATGGCTGCTGTTGGAGACCAGAGCTGTTGTTTTCCGAGCAGCTGGCTCGGGACAGATGTGGAGTCACCAGCACAAACTCAGCCCAGCTGCTCCCCAGCTCACATCCAGCTGACGTGCCACCTCTCACTCTCTGCCCTGGTGGCACAAGGACTTTTGGGATGTGTCTCCACTTGCTTTAAATGATTCTTTCTAATTTCACATCTGTCCTGACGTTGCAGGACCTGGAGCCATGTTGTTACAGCACCTATGGACAGTTCACACTCAGCCCTGATGCATAAGGGAATGATCTGGAGACACACGATTCCTTCCAGGCCAGGCAAGACCCTACACAGAGAAACATCTTAGCCACGGTGCTGTCCTGGGACATCACCAAATGGGCTCACCGTGGACAAGGTCCATCACCAGGAGTCAACCACCCTAAGGATGCTAGTGATGCAGGGCTCAGCGGTGATGCTTGGAGCCCAAGCAGCAGGGTCAAGCCAGGTTTGGCAGGAGCAGCTGCTGTTTTCCTAACGTGACCCTTGCAAATAGGAAGCCTGTGGCCTTTTGTGCCCTTTGACGAGGTTCAGAGGTTGGTAAAAAACCACGAAGCTATGGCCGGATTTCCAAAAATTCCCAGAAAGTCCGGTCAGCTTTGGAGATTTCTGTCATAGCTATTACCACACACCTCAACCTCGCCTGCACTTAGCTTTTAGTTGCCGTTATAGACATGCTGGTTAAGGGACACAGGTTTAGTATGGAGAATCGCGGTGACACGTCATCTAGTGTGTGGTTACACCAACGCATGGTGTGACACGTGGGTACAGTCTACTGTCCTTTCCCAGCAGGGACCACTCGCCAACCATTTGTCCATCCACAGCCCATTGTCTGTGGGGGTGGCACAAAAAAGGGTGGTTCCCCCAGCCCTACCCCACGTCCCTGGATCCAGCCGGCTGTGGAGCAGGGAGAGGGAGAGAGCAGCTCAGTGTGGGCTCCTGTCCCAGGGGAGGGAGCTGGTCACCTGTGCAAAGGGCACGGTGCCACTGCCAGTGCCACCCTGCAGCTTCATTGTGCTTGTGGCAGCTTGATGCCTGCAGCACTGATACGCTGAGATGGGCTGATATCTCCTGTTTCCTCCACAACCTGCCACCACTCCGGCGTTGACGGTGGTGTTGGCTGTGCAAGCCAGCAGCAGCTCCGGGGACACTGTTTAATGTCCCAGGTCACCTCCCTTCCTGCTGTTTGGTGGGGTGCTGCCCCCCTCTCCCTTCACCCCCCCTGCGTGGTATAGCCCCCTGGGAAGGGGCCAGCAGCCAGGATGGTGATGGGGAGGTGAGAATGTGTTTAACGAGGCAAGTGAGGTTGGGGTAAACAGGATGGGGACAGTCCCAAGGCCATCTGGCACTTTACCAGTCCCTGTCCCCTGGAAAACATCCCAGAGGGATAAGGG
Source organism: Tringa solitaria (assembly GCA_026413425.1). Lineage (NCBI taxonomy): Eukaryota > Metazoa > Chordata > Aves > Charadriiformes > Scolopacidae > Tringa > Tringa solitaria. The sequence continues at coordinate 2,207,559 of JAOXJM010000004.1, forward strand.
TCCATGCTGCCCCAGGGCACAGTGGGACAATGCCACCGTGCTGGGGGGGGACAAATACTGTGCATTCCCCTGCTGCAGGCGGTGAGGTGGGGGATTTAGCAGTGGGGCAGTCCCGGGGACAGAGCAGGGAGGGGAGAGGCTTTTCCCAGGGCTCTCCTGGAAGCAGCCCAGGCAGTACCAGGTCTCAGAGGAAGCAGCTCTTATTTCTCCTCTAATTTTAGACCTTTTCAGGGAGTTCAGTTTGCTGAACCACTGGTCGGCTGCTGGCTTCTCGCACAAAGCAAGCGTGCATCAATTAAACCAGACACATAGATATATGTGTTGGAAACGATTCAGGAGCAATCACTTACACGCCAGCGAAGGGTGTGAAACCCCCCATCTGCTCCCAGTTGTACGACAGCGCAGCGAGTCCCCAGCCCAGTCACCACCAGCACAGCTCCCGGGGGCTCGTCCCTCCGTGGCGGTGGGGGACACACTGCACTCCTCATATTGCAGGAGCAGGGCTGGCAAGCAACCTGGCAGGGACATCTTGACCTAAACTGTCTGGGCAGATGGGTTTCTTCTTACTCCCTGGCTGAGTTTCCGGGCAGAATACCCCTGTGATCTCAAGCGAAGAGGAGGGGACGTGTGTGAGCAGCGAGGAGCAGACGTCAGTTGTGAGTCAGCCCTGGAAAGGTCAGCCTTCTCGGGGGTGTCAGGAGATGAGTGGAGGCAGCCCCGTTCCCCCCATGGGCCAGGCTGCTGGGCAAAGGGGAGGTGCTGCCACTTTGGCTTTTTGCTCCGTTTTTCTGCATCCCTACGCGTTTCGGCAGTAATCGCGCCTCTACACGGGGATTTGCAGCCAGGGGTACGTTGTTGTCTGACCTTGTGGTTTTTAACATCGGGCACGTTGATGCTGGCTGAGCAATTTAAAGGCCAAATCCTGCCCTGGAGAGTGCAGGGGAGGTGATGCATAAGCCTGGTGGGGCATGGCTACTGCCCACAGACCCACATGCCCACGAGCTGGCAGCTGAGGACAGGGCTGCCCCATCCCTGGGGCTGGCTGTTGGGGATCTTGAGTCCTAAATCCACCTCTGTGACGCGCTCAAGTCCCAATGGATCAAATTCAGCTGGTGGCTAAAGTGACCCACCTGCAGCCAAGGCGGAGGCTGGCACGTCCCGTCCTGGCAGGTCTCATCCTGGCTCCCGCTGAAATGGGGGTGAAAACATCATCTTACCCGGCTCGGAAGAGCTGCAGGAGGTTCTGGCTGCTGGGACAGAGCTCGGAAGAGCCTGGATCAGTACTGACATCCCTGCTGCTGGAATCAGGCCCATCCAGTGCATTATTAGCAGTGGAAACCACTGGTCCTCTTGGCTTAAACCTGCTGCAGGCAGCTTGCCTGGGTGTATAGACATCCTAACAATTCCCGGTGGATCAGGCTGTGCTGCTCCCGGTCTGACCCTGTGCACTGCCTCTTCCCTGGGGACTGAGAACCCCCACCCAGCCTCCTGATGCTCATAATCACACCCTCATCCTCCACTGGTACCCAGCGGGGAGGGAGAATATATGAAAAATCAATGGCTCCAGCACAAGCTGCCACAGGATTTATACATTTTGCACCACTGTCTCTGGGAAATCCAATATATCGATCACGTTTCTCAAGACCACTAACGATGAAGCAGATAATGTGAGCATTCAGGGCTGGCCGATAGATGCCGAGGACGTCTGAAGCCCAGGGCTGCTGCTGTATTTATTGATCCTGGCAGGCAGGGCAGCATCTTCTGGTGTGATTTACTAAATCCCCTCGTCGTTCCACGCCAAGCTCGCCTCTGACCTGTTTTTACTTGGCTATTTATTTATTCTTCCCTCTCCTTTCTTTCCAAGCGGTGGCAGCGAAGCCCCTGCTTGTCTCTTGGGAGCAGGAATTACCACCTGGGCAAGGCAGGGCAGTGGAGGACGCAGGGAGCAGCCATTCCCCTGGGGATGTCCCCACCACCTCTGTGGAGCAACTCTGGCCAGCAGAGAGAGCAGCAAAGCTGCTCTGTACTTTGGGGCACGCTGCTCCTAACGCCCCCCCCAGGCTCAGGCATTATTTCTTCTGGTTTCGATGGAGAGGAGACGAATTTATCTTCCCAGCTCCCCCTGATGATGACCCACCTAGAGGTCCAGGGCTCGGCACGTCCTGCTGTGCTAGTGAGGCCAGGGAGGGTCGTGCTGCTAAAGCATCCCCTCCCATGACAAACTGAGCCCCTAAGCATCCAGGCACCTTAAAAGTCAGCTGCCTGGGGAGGAGGTGGGAAGAGAGATGTAGGAGTGGTTGTCTGTGGGTGTCCTGCATTGTCTCCTGCTACGGAAAGCCCTCCTCTTCATGATTTTATGTATGCCATTAAAGAAAATTTTCCCTCAGAGACACTCTTTTTCTAAAGCCTCTTTTGAAGGCTCCTTCTCCCCAGCAATGCAGGATCTTTAAAAGAATAATTATATTTCTTTAAAAAACCCCACCATGCTATTTATAAATTATTCTATATGCTCTCAACAAAGCAAGTGCCAGACTGCACTGGCGGAAAGCCCATTCCCGACTTCTCCTTGCTGGGTTTAAAAATGCAAATAATGTTGCTTCTTTTATTTTTTTCCTAGCTACAACAGCACGGGGGAAAACCACAATGCGAACTCTTTCCTGGAAAAGAGCGAGAGATGAAGGGAACGTGGCAGCCTGGCGCGAGTGAGGCGTGGGGACCGGGATCCAGACCTGAGGCGCAGGGACTGGGATTGACTGGGATCGACATCCCCCCTCGGGTGGGAAGCGTTGCCTGCATTCCCTCTCCCTGCTCTCCAGCCTGGCCGCGGGCAGAAGGTGGCAGAGGCAGGCAGAAGGTGGCCCTTCCTCTTTCATTTAAGGCTTCTCCTGCCCTCTCTTCCTTCCTTCCTTTCTTCCCCTCCTTATCCCAGCCCCCAACGTGCAGAGCTGAGAGTTTTGAAACGTTTTGAGGAGTCGGAAAGCCCCGAGTCCCAGCAGAGCAGTGAGACACTGTCCTGAAGCCAAGCGTGGTCCCAAAGCGCGTCCGATAACGGGAGGCAGGGTTTTGCCAATCAGATATTTAACCGGAGCTGTTGCCAGAGAACATGGCAATGGTGAGTAAGAGGGAGTCCAGCCTCTGCTCTGCCTCCCCTGCTATCGTCTCTCTTTGTTTAACATCAATAAATAGCATTAATTGGTATTAAATAAACAGGATTTATCTGTGGGTAAAAAACTCTCGGAGGTACAAAGGGAAGGGGAATCACCAGTTTGTTTTCAGTTGCTGAATTTGCAAGCTGTCGTCTCAGAAGATATTCTGTGATTACACATCACGGTGCATATTTCACGCGATGCGCCCAGCAAATAATGAAGAGGATGTTTATTTCTTAATCCGCTCTCCTCCCCCGTGCTGCACGTTATCTCTGGAAGCCTGACGGTATTCAAAGGGTCAAAGCCTCTTCCTGTCTGCTCCCACCGAAGAAGTCGGTGCCACTGATGGGGGGGGGGGGGAGCAAGCTCAGACCCTGGGCGATTTTATCTGGTACAAGCCTGCAGAGGGTAATGCATTAAAAAGCTGGTGACCTGCTAAATGTAAGTCAAGCTGTGCCATAGCGGTTAGCTCGCTCTGAGGTCAGTGCCGGGCAGGTTGCTGAGCGGGAAGTTTCAGACGAAGGGCACTAAAGCTCTATTCATTAAACGGTTTTCTGCAAACATAATTAAGAGATCCTATCAGTGAGCATCACCGCTGCCTGCGCCGCTGCTGGGTAAATCTCAGCGCGGGTAAAAGCGCTCGCAAATCAGAGATTCCCCGGGCCTGCGACAGGACCCCGATAAATCACCGCAGCAAATGAGCTCTGCTCCTGAAGATGTCAGTGGGAGCGATGCTCCGGGGCAGCTGCCGGTGGCGGTGGGGAGGAACGCTGGCGCGCCGAGGGGCTGGCAGCTGGGGCGGGATGGGTCCTGGCGCGGGCATGGGAAAAATCTGACAACTCTCACGTGAAGTTGCGCCGGAGGGTGGGAGGCTTGAAGGAAAACCGAAATGAATCCCAAACGCAGCAAATTGCCACACTCTGGGAACTGGGGAGAGGCAAGGGTAGGGCCACTGGGGTACCCCGGGATAACCGGGGGCTGCAGCCCTGCTCTGAATGGCTCCAATTTGGTCTCTCTATGGCGCCGTGGGTACTGAGCCCTCCAGCTTCTGGAGGTGTCTGTATTTCAGGGCAGTCGTGTCCCTGCGTGGGTGGGCTTGCTCTTAGAGCTGCCCTGGGTTTCCCTGAGGTGGGCACAGCACCCTGCTGGCAAGCATGACGAGTGGAAGGGCAAGGGCTTCTGTGATTACGCAACTTTTGGAGAATCTTCCCTTTTTTTTTTCTCTTTCCTTTCTCTTCCCCTCCTCCTTTTCCTTTGCACTGTTTTCTCTTTCTTTTCTTCCCCCCCTGGCTTTTTGTGGCCTGCCAGCCTAATTTCCGCCCTCCCTCAATTCTTACTCATCTTTCCTGTGTCCTCTACTCTTCCCCTCCACCTCCATCCTCACTCTCTCTTTCTTCCCTGGCTGGTACTTCCCCATCCCCTCACCTCTTCCTCGCCATGCACACCGCTCTCCCTGACACACTTCTCCCCATCCCTCCCCATGCCATGCCATGCCATGCCATCCCCATCTCATTCCTATCCCATCCCCATCCTCATCCCATTCCCATCCCCATCCTCATCCCATTCCATTCCCATCCCCATTCCCATTCATATCCCCAGCCGATTCCTATCTCATCCCCATCCTCATCCCACTACCATCCCATCCCAATCCCCATTCTCATTCTCTCCCCTTCCCGTTCCCATCCCCATTCCCATCCCCATCCCCATCCGCATCCCCATTCCATTCCTATTTATATCCCCAGCCCATTCCTATCTCATCCCCATCCTCATCCTCATCCCACTACCATCCCATCCCAATCCCCATCCTCATTCTCTCCCCTTGCTGTTCCCATCCCCATTCCCATCCCCATCCCCATCCGCATCCCCATTCCATTCCCATTTATATCCCCAGCCCATTCCTATCTCATCCCCATCCCCATCCCACTTACCATCCCATCCCAATCCCCATCCTCATTCTGTCCCCTTCCCATTCTCACCCCCATGCCCACCCCTATCCCCATGCCCATTCCAGCTCAAAAGGGTTCAGGATTCTAACCGGGGCTGTGCCAGAGCTGCCAGCGCTCACGGTGGGGCCGGGCTGGAGATGCCCAGGGGCGAAGGTGCCACGTTTGCGCCCAAACCGCCCCTAAAAACGAGCAGAAAAGACTAAAACGAAGCGGGACCTCCCTGCCCCGCTGGGGGCGCACCGGCGCCACCGCCCCCTCCCTCACACTGGGCCCGGCGGGCAGGGGCGGGGCCGACCTCCCTCAGCCCCGCCCCCTTCCGCGGGGCCCCGCCCCTCCCCGCGCGGCAGTGGGCGGTGGCGGCGGTTGCCGTGGCGACGGCGCTTTGCCGGCGGCCGGTT
>JAOXJM010000004.1:2213191-2234418 GCA_026413425.1 Tringa solitaria
GGGGGCCCATGTGTGGCGGCGGCCCCCCCCCGCCCCCCACTACCGGCGGCGGCGGCGGCCCCTTCGCAGCCAGGCGCCGCTGAGGCGGCTCTGCGGGCGGCAGAGCGAGCGCGGCCCCCGGCCCGGTCGGCGGCAGGATGAAGTTCGCCGAGCACCTCGCGGCGCACATCACCCCCGAGTGGCGGAAGCAGTACATCCAGTATGAGGTAGGGCCGCACCGCCGCCTCGGCCCGCTCGGCGGGGAGCAGCCCCGGGGCTCGGCTCGGGGGAGCGTGTGTGTGAAACCGGCCCCGCTCCCCCGTGTCTCTACAAGGCGCTCGGTGCCCGGGAAGCGCCACCCGGGTGTCCTCCAGTTCGTCCCCGTGCGGAGGGGGTGCGAGGCGGCTCCCTCCCCTGCCCGGCGGCGGTGTCTGCCGGCCGGCGGCTTCCCGCTTGTTTGTCCGCGGGGCGGGAGGAGGCTGCGAGAACCGGCGGGGTTCGGGGAGGGAGGCGGGGGGGGGGGTATTAAGGCTGTCGCCGTCCCCAAGAGCTTGGGAAGAGCACCGGGTGGCCCGTTAATTCATTAATTGCTGCCCGTAACCTTTTGGTGCGGGACAAAGGTCAGAGGCTTTGGGGGGGGTAAACAAGATATTTAAAAAAAAATATACCTAACTAATATAAATAAAGTCTTCTGGGCCATTTCTGGAGGAAACCGGTGTTTGCGTGTGACATGTCGCGATGGGCCGGGGAGTTCTCCTCCGGCGCGTTTGCGGTGTCCCCGTCGCCCGCCGGTAGCGGCGGGACCGCAGCCGGGCTGCGCCGTAGCGGGCTCCCCGCCATCCCGCCCCCCCCGCCCGGCTCCGGAGCGCAGCCCAGCCCCTGCCGCCCGTCGGTACCGGGCGTTTTTCAGCACCACCGCCAGTTCTGCCGGGCACGGGGAAGGGGGGTGACTTTGAGAGGCGGCCCCGGGGCTGCGGCTCCCAAGGGGCGAGCGGGTGGGCGAGCTGGCCGGGCAGCACCCACCGCCCCCGGGCTGGGGGGCGAGCCTTCCCTTCCCTTCTCTTCCCGCCAGCCCCGCAGCCAGGTTTGGAAATGCTAACGGCTTGCCCCAGTGACTCAAAACAGGGCAGTAAACCTGGCATCGGTTGCCTGTTTTATTATTTTTTTTTATTATTTTTATTTTTTTTTTAAATAAGGCCGGTGAGGCTTTGCACCTCGCTATTTCCTACTTGATTTCAGGTGAACGGCTTGAACTGGGGCACTGAGGAACGCTGTTTACACAAAGTTCTGCTGCCTTAATCGTGAATTATCTGCAGAACAGAGTTTTTTTCAGTCTTTATTACGCCAGCTTTCTAAAGGTCACGCTGATTGCTTTAGTTTCGGGTTTCTCGTAGGGGTGCTGGACTTCGCTTTAACGAGATGAAGCTCAAGGTGGTTATTCGTAGTAAAGCCATTTCCTATATCAACGCTAGCAGTAAAAGTGGTTGTTGCTGGTGATGCTGGTCTCTTCCACAAGTAATAATTAAACCTAGACAACGGAATTAAACCCGCACAACTGATTGAGTCAGTCCAAACCATACATTTGTTATCATTTGAAGGCCTGTATTTTCTCTCTAGGACTATAATAGCAATTTATTTCTAGTATCCCTAGTAATCTGTCTGCATTTGCAAGGAAAATGACATTTATCTTAGCTTGCTTTGTTATAATGTTGAACTTGAAAAGTTTATATCTGCTTTTTTGACTGTTCCTTTGTTTTCTTTTACCTGGCTGCAAAGGAATGGATGTTTATATAAAAGCTGCAGTCTGATTTGATTTTAAAACAAAATTGTGATCTCTTTGAATTATGTGGAGAACTAGATGACCAAATAATGTATCAGTCTTTGAGAAGATGGAAATCCATTGTCTTGATAAAGTACCAGCTTAGTTCTGCATTGTCTCTCCGATGGGTTATCCATGCAAGAGTTCTCAGAGTTATTTTCTGTTCCTGGAAACAGAAAAGCTTGGATATCTTCCTAAGAGAAGGTTTGGAGGTGGGTTGAGGGTAAGGCAAGGAGGAAATACAGGGGCAAAAGATTTGGCTGCCTGCTGACCAGGCAGATGTAGAGGGAGGGTAAAGGAGACCCAGTGAACTATGACACCTTGATTAATGTGTGAAGAACTCTGCTGCTTATCGACTACTATTTTCATTATAGGAAGTTAATTTTCAGATGTTTTAACTGGGCCAGTATTATGATGTCATTCTCCCTTCCCCCATCCCAATTTAAAATAAAGGCAGGTTTCAATAAAAACTTACTTCAAGTTGCTACTCTTTCTAGAGTTTGAGTAATCTCCTCCTTGGATAGATAGCTTCACAAAGAGTGAATTAAAAACCCCACCCTCGTTTTTAGAAATAAGTTTAAAAACTCTTTGTTTCCCTTGTTGCAGCTGGCTAAATATGAGTCAGCCTCCCGCTCATGCATATTACAGTAATGGAATAGTCTGGCATTTATTATTTAGTAACTGGTGGTCGTGTGGGTGCGGTGCATAAAAGGCCAGCATTACCTTGGTTTACTTGTTGATTATACTTGAGGCAAAAAAGCATACAGCCCTCCTTTGTCAAGAAGAATTCTTAGCTGTTGACTAGCAAACGTAAAGCTCCTTTTGTTACTTGTGTGCAATATCGCTTAGAGCACGCATCATGGTAAAATTTAAAAATTTTTACTTTGTATTTAATAGCATTACAAAGTTTCTTCATTTGACAGTTTATATCTTTTCCTTCTTAACTAAAACAATAATCAAGCACTGTTTCAGAGTGAGAGGTCTTGTTGTGTAGGTTTTTAACTCTGAAAATATTATTCCTCTTTCCAGGGACTTCCCATGTCAAGTTCAAGATACTGATGAAAGGGCTAGAAGATGGTATAGAAATAGCTTTAAGTCATACTGTATCATAAAGCTTATATGTAGTCAACTTATTTTTCTACTGTGATATTTGTAGTTATTTCCACTGGAGAGCAGGTGACTCATGCAGGCAGACAGCCCCGAAGTGTGGTAAGACCCAGGTAACTTGAGAGATCCTCTCCGGATGACATGAATCTAGTTTGATAGGATGCACAGCAAGTGTGGCCGTGAGGAGCTTTGCCTCACGTAAATTGCCAGTCAAACCAGGAGGAGGGTGTAATCCGTTGCTGATAACGTCATGAAGAAGAATGAGACTGTTGTGTTTTGAATACCTAAAAATGTAGTTTCACTTTTAGATGGTCTTTAACAATTTACAGTCCTCAAAGTTCTTACCATTAATGTGATCTTTCCCTCCAACAATGATCTGTTCAAGTATTATAATGAAGTATGGAAGTTGTCCAGGCTTAAGGCAGATACTCGATCAGTGGAAGGGCTTTAGAGAGGGGAAATATCCATTAATTTTCTTTAAACAGGCGAAAAGAAGATATACTTTGATAACGGTGGCTTAGATCCTTATTTTTTTTCAGTAAAAGCTCTGCAGTGACCATTACTATACGTCTGCATTTTGAGAAAAGAGCTCTTGGCTTGTAGAATAGCACACGTCATCATTTTTCTGTTTCATTCAGCTTTTTGCAAAGACATTTACCATGACTGAGTCAACGTTAACATGGAGCTTTACAGAAGCCTTGACTGATTTGATTTGACTTCCCATTCCAAATTTCCATTCTAAAGATTGCATGAAAGCATGCAAATTTTATATGTCACGTTTACTTCGTGAACTCCGTTCCCAACTGACGGTTGGGTTAGGTTCTTGAAACCTAAGTCGGTGCAAATGTTTAGGAGGGTTTTATGTGAGGACCAGTGGCAACAAGGTAATACATAATCCTAATGTAAAGGGGCATTTTTACTTGAAGTGCTGAGTGTCATTATCAGGCTGCTCCCTGGGCGTGACAGAGTTTAAAACAATGTATTGACAAATGCTTAATTCGTGGAAATGATTGTTAATTGTTTTAAATGTTAAATATGCCAAAATTTTAAACAACTTTGGTCCTGATTTCAATGTCCGTCATCCGAAAACTTCCTAAAAGTAAGGCCTCAGGTTTTTGTACCCTCTGCCTTCTCTGCGCAAAGCCCACAGCAGAGGGGGGCAGCAGTTTTAGGGGGTGTGCCAAATCTGTGGGGTGCCGGATGCCTCGCACACCTACCTGGGCACTCGGCCCCTGCATCTTCTGTGGTTCTCGACGGTTCAACCGGGCAGGGACCTGTGGATGATGCCCTGACCCGGGCACTGGGAGTGAAAAGGTTTGCTCACCTTATTTTAGGGAATCTGGCAACATATCTTCTCTAAAGTTAGCAGCCTTTTCCTAGTTGGTTAAATGATCCCTGTGGCATGCACTGCTTCAGTGCACGTTTTGTCTTAAACCTTAAGTTTTCGGCCATTCATTTACTCTCCAGTTTCTTTTGTGTAAAGATAAAATACAGAAACAAATAAAATCCCACTTTTTTTTTGTGTCAGGCAATGGAATTCTCTTTTTCACATAGTACTGAACAAATTATGGTAATTCTTAGATGAATTTCAGCTGATGCTTTTTTGCTAAGAACGTGCTTCATTGCATTTAATGCATATTTTTTTGATGTGGTGAAATTGTTGGGTTCCTAGCCCTCTGTTTATCAACAATCATGCTGTAGGTTTCCTTTACACTTGTATCCATCTCTGGAGTGCTTGTAGGAGAAAGAGGAGAGCGTTGCTCCGTCTGCTCAAACTTATAAATGTGAGTGTACATCTGCACGCCCAGCTGACGGAAACTTAGTGGAGTTTTATGGTTGCCAGATGGCAGTTTTGTTTCAGTTAATCAGGCCTGAATTTCTTTCTCTGGATGCAGAAGTCTGATGGTGTATTTAAAGAAAAGGTGCTTAATACTTTTGGAATTGCAGCATCTAAGGAGGAAGGAGAATCAGAACAGTTATTACAGGTACAACCTTCAGGTGAGAGATGGGTAAAAGGTACGAGCAGGTGACTTCCCTTCCCTTTTCAGGAGATTCCAGGTTTTAAGCACTTTTGCCTTTGCAGAAGAGAAACAGGTTGCTAAGTTTTAGAAACCATTTCTCCGAAACACAACCACCATCAGGAAGTAGGTGGGGAAAATGAAACTGATAGCTGAGGTAGCCTGCTTGCCTTTGGAGTTCTCTCTTCCAGAAACAGGCTTTCAGTCTTTGGGAGGTGGCCAATTCCGCTCTTCAATCCCTGCTTCATGATAGGCAGTTCACACCCAGGCTTGCCACCTCCTGACACAAATCTGTTGTGCTATTTCACTATTTGTCCTTCTGGGTGTTAGCGGACGAGCTTAGAAGAGCGTGAGCAGTTTGAAAGCTACTCGTTTGAAACAACGGTTTTGTTCAAGCGTTTTAAGGTTTTTGTCCTTGAATTTGTTCACTGTTAAGGTTTGACAGGTATATTTTTAAGTGTGTTTTCTTTCTGCTTTTTTTTTTTTTTGTTCTCTGATATACATTTACACAAGTTTACTGCAGGTGCAAGGTGTATCACTAGAACAATTTAAAGTAAGGAAATAATCCTTTTCATCTAGTTTGAGGGCAGAAGGAGTAACTCTTAAACATTTGAAGTTGACAGTGATGGATAACTCCTGGAAACAATCATTTCTAAAATTCTGTAGTCCAGAGGACTAAATACTTTAGGTGTGAAGGAGCACTAAGCCTTTCACTTTCAGGTTATTGGTTTACTTATATAGGTCAGGAAAGCAGTAACAAAATCTGCTGCCCTGCAGCTGCCAGATTGTAATATGTCAGTCTGCGTGGGGAGAGGTCTGCGGGACGACCAGCACCTTCAGCTTTCAAGATTATTTAGTGCAGGGCTGTCAGTGTTGCTGTCCTTTTTAATTTGTTTTTTTTTAAAATGACTGATAAAACCAGAGGTAGGAAGTACGCTGCAGGTTTACCTCTAGGTGAGTTAAGGGATGGAATTCTTACTACAGTGACTTTAAATTTGCCATCTCTTCAGGTTTGTTTTTATGCTATGCCCTGTGGTTGTGGTTCATGGAAAAAGTTACAGGTAGGAGAGGATGATGACCAGGATGAAAAAAGGGGGAAGCTTTTTCACCACTTGATGCATCAAGGCAAATCATGCTCTGCTGACCGGTGAGTCATGGGGGGAAAAGGAATGAAGTGGCTAGTGTTTGGGAGGAATTTTAAAAAAGCACTGGGGGTAGAGGAGAGCTGTGCCACTGGAATGAGGAACATTCAGCAGTGGCTTGGTTGGGAAAACAATTATGCAAGTGACCTTTGTTGAGACCTCTGTGGACTCAGGAGTCAGACCTTTGAGAGATGTCTGAGCTGCCGGTGTAGCCTGCCACCTAGGATATCCTGTGATAAACAGACATGTCCTTTAGACCTTATATTTACTTAACAGGATCGTAAGCACCGTGTTACAACAGTGTTGAGTTTCCAACTGCTGAGCTTGTGGTTTTTGCCTTGAGGGTATTAGGGTATTTGTTATTTAGGCTGTGGTGTTTTGACCTGGGGGATGACAACACACAAGATGGTAAATGCAGAGGCGTAGGATTATAGAAGTGTTGGATATGTTGGGAAACAGGCAGAACAGACAGGAACTTAGAAGACCTGGATGACTTTTGTGTGTTAGATTTCTGTGGGTTCCAAAATGAAGGAATAAAATCTACTTTTCGCAGCAGGTGCGTGTGAAGCACACTCATGTTCAGTATGTGCATTGCGATGTCTGTCTTTATCGAGTGATGGGTGTGTGTGTGTAAACACATCACTCTGCAGTAGGATTGGGCCCTTCCTGCTGCCTTCTAGTTCCAAAATTATGGTTCAACCTATTCCTCCAGCCATTGAGCTGAATTCAGTTTATTTGATTCTTGCTTGCACTTGTGACCTGAGGGAGCGAGAAAATCTTTAGTCTATGACTGGAATGATACCAGCATCTTAATAACTGGCTGAAAAGAGACCTTCTGAAAAGGAGCCGCAAGTGATGAGGTTTCTGATGTGGTGCCTCCCTCCTGGCTCTGGTAACGGAAGAGGTTACTACCAGGGGTGCTTGGTTTTTAGCTGTAGGACCACCTTGCCTCCTCGTCCTGCTGCCTGCACTGCTCATCTCTTGCACCAGCAGTCTGAGCGTGGGTGAGCGGCTTGGTCCTGCGGCCTCTGGGAGGCAGCTCATGGTGCCTCTACGTCCTGAAGACCTGGTTAATAATTCTGGCTGGTGTTAATGTTGTCCTTCAGTTTCCACCTCAAGAGAAGGCCGTCACCTCTGGTTCTCTAATCTTCTTAGTCATGTTGTCTTCAGCTTTTAGAATGTATGTGTAGTTCTGTACTCCTATATAACAGTGATAAGAAATCCCTGAGGCTGCTTTTCCTCCACTTGACAAACTCCTTTCTGTGTCACGCAAGTTTTTGGTTTTTGTTTTTCTTTTTTTTTTTTCCCCAATGTAAAACCTTTAACGTCTTACCAACCAGGAAACATTTTTCCAAAGGAAGATGTTGAAAGATACGGTTGGAATAAATTTTATAGATTAGTAAGGTAACAGGCTTTAGAGAAAGCAGTCAGTAAATGTGAACCAGTGTTTCTTTTGTTAACAGACATACCTGTGGTAGTGTTGACATCGCGTACCATAGCTTTCTGTGTCAATAGAGAGGATAGAAGGGCTTTAATTGCTTTTGTTTTCAAACAGGCATATCAAAACAATGTAAATATTTTTTTTCCTTTTTTAAAATACTTACTGTATTCCTTGTTCTTTTCCTCTGCCTTGCAGGCTTTGAAAGAGATGCTATATGCAGCTGTGGACCAGGCCCCTTCTATAGAAGGTAAGCAAATTGCAACTGAGAACCATGTTTTTCTTGGCATTGGGCGCTAGACATGTAGTCCTGCTACTTTTCTGTCCTCAGTCCTCCTAAATTGGTAAACTTAATATACTGATGGGCAAATGCCTAGCCTTTCATAGCCTGCATGCTATTTTTGATTGTTAGAACGCTTTGTCCTCTGTCATTAGGACAATAAATGTCTTTGTATAGTTTGGGACTTCAACAGCTGGATTCCTCTTGCTTATAAGGGCATTCACTGGTGGAAGTACTTTCATGACCGCTTGAGAATAGACCCTTGTTTTGCTGTGACAGCTAGCCACTTTGGGAGATAACTGTGCTAGAGAGATACTGGTTCCTGGTTTGTTACCAGTGATTTGAACTGGAAGAGTCTCGTCCTTTTGTTCTGTGTCCTCCCTGAAAGCTGTGCTACCTTTCGTACGTGGGCATGAGTATATTTTCTGGTTTGCATGCATTTATTGCCACTGAGTTCTCTAGATTATTTTAGTACAGCATTTGGTTTTAAGCTTACTGCATTTTGAATAGCTTGTTTAATTAAGTGATGATCTGTGCAAAATTTCTCAATAGAGCCCTTTACTTTCTTTATCTTTCTTCTTCCTTTCATGGTCTTTGAAGTACTGAATAGTTTCTGCCTTTCTGTTCCTTCACTCCCTACTTTCTTGCCCTTCTTGTGGATTTCAAACTGTTTTTTAACCTCCTTACTTTTATTATTTTCACTTTGATTGCAGTGCAGTGTTAATTTCACTAACCTCTTTGAATGCGGCTCTGGGCTTCTTTCTTGCATATTTATAGAACAGAAGAACAACTGCTGCTTCTAGTGTAGTCAGTTGGTTAACATGAATTATTCTAGTCACTATTAATGTTATTAACTACTTTGTTTTGATTAAAATTGGGAAATTGGGTATGACAGAGTTAAAATAATGTGGAATATTATTTTTTTAAATTTACCTCCTCTTTGATAACTACTGCAGTTTTTGTTTTAAAATTCTTAAAAGACTAAGTGTGTGTATGTGATAGGCAATCTCACCTTATACTCTTCAGATGTGCAATCTAAGCTGAAAACTTCATTGAAGCAACGCTCAGATAGGTATAGTCTTTAGGTTTAACCTGACACTTAGTTGCTCACTTGACTTAGCCTGCTGATTTTGTTAAATCAATCACCCTTTAATGCTCAAGTCCTAGAACTAGGTTTCTAAAGGTTATAGTCCTAGCATCATCTAAAATATATGGGTTGTCTTTGGAAAACGGGGGGAAACTTTGCAGCAATATGCTGGCAAAAGATGAAAATCTTGCTTTATTTTTTTTTTTTTTGAGTGGCAAAATTGGTTAAAACCCACGCAGAAATCCTTCTTCCTAGCAGCATAAAACCAGTTTTCAAGCTAAGAGCAGCTCAAGTGTTCTGTAAAGCCCAAACTAACTATTTTTATTAACTCTTAAAGACAAGTTAATAATTTTGTTGAAAATCCAGCATTAGTTTTCTGGAAGACTGAAGCATTTACAAGACTTTTTTTCTGTCTTCTATCAACCAATTTATTACTGACAATGGGATCAAATGGTGTCTGTTCCAATAAAATTTTGTAGACTCATGTCTGAACATGACTTACTAGGTTTTGCTTACGATACCTAGAATTTCAAGGTGGGCTTGGAGTTGCTAGCCATAAAACTCTGAAGTGTTATAATTTAGCTTTTTGCTTTCCTTTTTTCCATGCCTATAGTATACTGATGTTCTGTAATGTGCTGTGATGTTTGTAAACATATTTGGCAAAGGAAGAGAAAGTGAAAAAGGTACAATATTATCTTTATGCTCTTTTAAATGCTAGAAGAATTTTAACTTGTGCTTCTGCCTCCTTTGATGCTTTCAAAACCTCAACCAAAGGAACATAATGACTTAGGACAGTTTTCATAAGTAGAATAATGTTAGAACAATGTTTTTGGGATGGGGTCTCTGCCTCTGTATTGTTGAGAATGAAGTAATCCAAACTGGTTTTGAACCACTCGTTTAACTTTGTCTTGCCTGACCTGCTTTTAAATAGAGAGCAGCTATGCTAATTCTTTCACCTTTTGTTCGTTGAGTGAACGTCTGTGTGTGGCAATTGAATTTTTTGAAGTCCGTTTTCAGTGTGTTCTTTCCCTCTCTTTTTCTCTCTGCTTAAAGACTATTGTCCTTTTTTAGTCTCTGGGTTCATCTCTGAAAATTGTGTGTGGGTCATGATGGGGCTGGGCTATTTGGGCTGGAGTGACTGAGCCAGTGGATTCTTCTGCCATTGCCCATAAGAGAACAGGGGTGACAGAGGAAGGCAGATGTCTTTCCATGAGGCTCAGCTTTAGGAAAGGTTTGTCCTGGAAATGGATCAAGACCAGGTATTTCTCCATCCTTGTTGCTTACTTCCTTCTCCGTTAAGCCCTTCTGCCTTGGTTTATAGAAGCCTTAGGCCAGGATTAGTGTGTGACTCCATACAAACTGTGCCCAAAACACTGCTCTGGTCCCTACCAGAAGAGATGGTTCAAGTGCCTTGAACTTTGAGGGGGCATGCGGTGGCTATTGTCAGGAGCTGGCTGTTGGCCTACATCTTTTCAGTTTAGTATGGATTTTGCAATGGATATTACTGCGTTATTTTGAGCTTAGCACAGGAACTACAGGAGAGTACTACTGAAACCCAGCTTCCCAGTATGAGTGTAATGTAATCTCATTTTAGACTGGTCTAACTAAAGTCCATTTTCTAATTGATCTAGTTGATCACAGACATACTGTAGACATGCACGATTGGTTCTGATTTACCTTACGTGCATTGTAAAGCTAATCTTCATTTCATATGTTGGACTGTGAAGAAAAGGGAGTTCTGTATACCAAAGCTGAGGCTATTCCTAGTTCTTATTCTGCTCGGCTGGATGTGTAATTCAGGATTTGGGAATGAATTTCTTAGATTTCTGCTGCTGGATGCTCACTACGTCAGTATTTGTATGTATACAGAATTTGTATACATACAGAAATGCTTTGTATTGCATAGTGGTATGCTGGAAGCATTTTTGAAACTCTTTAAAACAAAAAAAAAGTGCTACCCAACCAAGGCATGTTGTAGATAATAGGCAAGGCAGGTAATAGGTGAACCATCCATCATTAATAGCTTTCATTGGGTTTGTATTTAGGAATCTCCTGTTTGTGGTGGGGACATGGGTAAACAAAGCTAACTTCTGAATGATTCTTAAGCTCTGCAACTGATGGTCCTGGTGCTACTTCAGTGGGCAGAGTGTTGCTGGTAAGAGGATCTTGGCTCTAAATACTGCAATTTTTACTATGCTCATTATTTTGTTATATGGTGACTCTTCTCATTGTGTTACATTGAATCATACTTATGTCTATCTGCTTTTTCCTATTTTCAGGTAATAAACAGAGAGTTAACCAAAAACCCTGTAGATGTGAATAAGCAAAACCTGACAAGGCTGTATGATAGGAGGAGATTGTTTAGAGCTGTCCCCTGACACTATTGCAAGGTGCTGTGGCTCCCTGTCTTTCATAAGTCTTATACCAGACCATATATATGTCTTTTTTTGGCAGTTGCTGGCTGTACACATAGATTTCTTTAATCTGTTCAAAGATACACTTTTTTCTCCTGTCTGTCTACTTTGTACAGGCAGTTTTCTATATGCCAGTGTGATTCCTCCAGATGCATATCATCTTTTTACAAGGCTTTCCCCTGATGAAACCTTCACCATTCTTCCATCTGAGCAACATCTGTACAAAATTAGTGTTTACTCTGTTAATTCAATTTCATATACATCACTGGAAGGTGTCAAATGATGCTTGGTTCCCAGCTGTACGATGGGACTTGATTGACTTTCAGGAGAATTCTTTGATGTGTGTTTGCTTTGTTAGCTGTTTGTTACATGCTGCTTATTGTTACCAGAGCAATCTGGATGCGTTGATGCTGCCACTATGTTATTCTCAGCTTCTGAGTCCTTGCTGCATGGCAGGAAGGCCTGCATGCAAGCATGCCAGGTCAGCGTGAGCAAACACCCTTCCTCAGCCCTGAACTACCTTTAGGAAGAATCTGTGACAATTTAGAGGTGAAAACCCAGCGTAGCTCTTGTTTTCTCTGAGGCAGAATGTGCAGTATTGCAAAACCATGAAATACTGACCTCACTGTGAGCATGTTGATTTTTTTTTTTTTTTTTTTGCATTCCTTGTTCCTCCCACTGCTTCCTGTCCCACTTGTCACCTAAGTAAAACAGGTTACTGGACCACTGTTGCTTGGAGCCCTCCCGATTATTCCACTTGGTGAGCAGATGTGTCGGCGTCTCCCCAAGCTCCTTACGATGCAGCTCTTCTCAGCTGCAGAGGAGATGAAAGTGTGGCTGTAAATTATTCATTCTGATTATCTGCTTGAATGGACAGGGTCCACTCTAAATATTATTTCCTAGAATATTTGTCTTTCAGATATTGAAATTTAACCTCCCTTTTAATACTTGTGTAAACAAACATTGGTTGTAATATCAAATGGTACAAGAGCGTTTTGTTGTATCCTCTTATTATGGAGATTACTCATTCCGCTTAACCCCAATCCTGAATTCCAGTGACACCCTTTGAATGAGGATCACTGTTGGTTGAAGGGTGTATGGGGCTGGAATGGTATAACAGTGTCAGAGTGGGGAGTATGAGTGCTTTAAGACAGAACTTAAATCCACAAGTAATAGCTGACGTTAAAATAACACTTGATTTGTAGGGGGAAAGCTTTAGTGGTGATGGAGATCCTCTGCTGGTATCTGCAATCTGTATGGACACCTATTTACTTGTGCAAGGTTAGAAAAGCAAGAGGTGTGAGTTTGGGACATCCTGAGGGTGCCAACACTGGCAGCGTATCCTTTGTGGTTACACCCTTGTTTCTGCTTTCATTTGTAATGCACTTACCATGTTAACTGATAGCTACAAATCTTTAGTTTGGATTTATTTCTGTTACTGAATAAATAAAATAGTATTCTTTAGGGTGATAAGTAATGAATAAGCAGGGTGTGGGAAATCACATTCTTTTTTTCTGAAGGAAGTTATGAGGCTGGCAGTTTTTCTTTGTTATATGCAGACATGCTTTGTAGGCTTGATCAAAGGTTTGTGATTTGTCTGTATATGTACAGATGTCTTCTTTTTATTTCAAAGTAAACATTTATTTCCAATTGCATAAGCTTACTTTGTAGTGGGTTGGGGTTTTGTTTACGTGGGAATCCTTAGGCTTAATGGAGTCTTCAGCAGAACTGCTTCACATCAACTACCGTGAAGCAGCCAAAAGCAGATTAATGTCTTTATTTCTCTGCATTGTTGCACATCCATATAGAACATGGGGATCAATGTCCTTCTGGAGGATGTGTGTGACTAAAGGTTGGTGTCCAACACTCTAGATGCTGGTCCTCCATTCTGTGCAGAGTGTAATTCAGTTGAGAGGCCTCTGCATTTCTAACTAGTGTGTAAACTAAAAAAAAAAAAAAAAAATTAAAAATATCCCATGACAGTCCTCTTTTCAGTTGGAGACCTGATGCTAGGTATTGGACTAGCTATAGTAAAATAGGTTATGGGGCTTGTTGTAAACATTAACTTCCAGAGTATGCGAACGGTGGACAAGATGAGAAGCTGTCTGCTTACCAGCACTTAGAGAAGGAGGTGATGTCTGGTTTCTCTTATCCTAGGGCAATAAAATTTGAAAGGTAAACAGTGCATATGGTTGGAGAAGGGTGCAGAGTAGTGCGAGAGAGCAGCTGAGTGGACATCAAAATATTGGAGCACAGATGCCTATGTGAAAATTATTGCAGTGTACCTTGTTCTCATGTAAAAGTAATTTTTGCTGTCAAAAGCAGTACAGCTTTCACAGCAAGTCAGCATGGGGACCGACCGTGGTGCTTGCTTTCTACCAACACATGCCCCTTTCTGTTCATTCAGAGTAATGCAGACCTGCCTGTGCTGTTGATGTAGTGGCTTCCTCAGAGGTATCGAGGACCTGAATTCTGCTTAACCATTAACTAATGTACGTGGGTGTGGAATAAAGGTCAGGTAAGGTACAGAGCTGGAATGATTGAGAGTAACTTGTTCATAGTGCAGACAGCTGGTCAATACAAGTTTTGATTTGATTACTGTCGCAATAGACCACAAGTTCTCAAGTTGTGGCATTGGGGTATGTTCAGAGCTGCCGTGGTGCTGCTGCTGCCGCCCCTAGGGACTGGTGTGCTCAGGGTCCAGGACTGTGTGCAGGTTTGGTTCCTGTGGGCTGCAAGTTGGTTTGTATTTTTGTACCTGGCAGTGAACCCTTTCATTTTGTCAGAAACCACTTGCTCCATAAAGTCCATTGGAGAGTACCCCTCATCCTCTCTGGGCTGGTGCAGGACCATGCAGGGTAGCAAAGAAGGTTGTGGCGGGACGTGGGTTAAAAGGATTGTGTAGATTAATGTTTCCTTCTGAGGGAAGCTTGTGGCTGCAGTTGGTGGAAACATTGGACTTCCTCACACTTTCCATTTGCCCCATGGCTACCTCGTGGGCTGATACGGTGCTTCATCTGTGTGCAGAAGCAGGAAGCTCGTGTTGTTGCTTTTTTCTCTGTCTTTCTGATACATTCTGGGTAGCTTCCTTAGCAGCTCAAAGAGGTTCGAGGCGTTCACATTGGGTGAAGAACTAAGTGTACCAAAGTCCTAAGGGTATGAAACAGTATAGGTTCAAGGCTGCTTCTGGGATTAGGGGCAGGCAGTTAATTGCTTTGTAATTTTGTTCGGTATGCTTTTTTTTTTTTCCTTAAACATCCTTTGGTACTGAGTACTAAGATCCATTAAACCTGAGATAATCAAAGAGCTGTGTGTAGCTCAGGAGGTAACAGTGAAAGCTGGACCTAATATTGAAGGCTGGCCCATATGAAAGGGCTGCATCTAGAGGCAGGTTGCTTTTGTGAGTCTGCAAACTGCTTATCAGTCCAGCTGCAGAAGGGTTGTAAATGATTCCTTGATGATGTACGTAGGGTAACAGCAACATCAGAAATGCTCAACTGTCCCTTTTTTTATTTTTCTTTTTCCTTCCTGCATTTGCTTTCCAGTAATTTAAAAACGCCAAGCTGTTACCTTTTTAGTGGTTAGAGGAATTAGCAGCGCTCGTAATTTAACTGGTATGCGCCAGGTTTCATGTTAGTGGTCAAAACTTGAGGGCTGGAAAGTAGAAAAAGATTCCTAAAGCTGGAAGATTGACAGGCAGCATTCAATGAAGCACTCCTGAGACAACAGCGAAACATCAAACAGCATTTTGGCTGTAGACATAAAGAGGCATCGCACATGTATGTATACAAGAGGACAATATTTATTGCGCTGTTTCGAAAAAAGACTGCACTAGACATCTTAACAGCAAGATTTAATGTGCAGGTAGGAGGCAGCCTCTGGGTTTCTAGACATTCCTTTGGCGCTCTATTTGCAATAGGTGACTTGAATTATTAGACAATTAAGATTTTGGATGAGACTATAGCTACTTGGTGAATAATGCAATATGAATTAAAGTTGATTGGTTTCTCTGTCTTTAAAAATGCATGCTGTGGGCAAGGGAATGAGCAGGATGTCCCTGGAAGGAAATCTCATTCTTCTCCATTGGAGCCGCTTGTAAGATGCCTTAGAAAAATGGCCAACCCACCGATACCCCACGGAGTCCTGATGTCTCTGTGGGATGTAGTGGAGAAGCAAAGGCTGTCCCTGGGTACCTTCCTGCTAGACCGTCCTTTCAGTTGTGTTACCTTAAGGCCACACCATGCAGTGGTTATCGCAGTGATTCTCTGAACATGAGAAAGTCTGTCTCTTTGATTAAGTAATTTTAAAAATAACAAGGATATGGTGAAAAGCCAACCCACTCCTAGTCATGTTTCTTATTCCTGAAATAAAAAGGAAGGCTAGTTGCTTATTTCATCTGTTTTGTTTACAGTGCAGCTTGACCCCTTTTTAGTAAAAGTAGATAATGAATTCACTTTAAAAAGTAATTGTGTGTTTTGTAAATACATAATATTTAACTTTATTACAGTGTAAAACTGCAAAATTACAGCATCTCAGTTTTGCAAATCCACAGTTCAAAAAAATTGAGTTAGAAAAATGATTCCATTTATTATATAGCCATTTAGTTAATACATTTATTTTAAATTGTTTAATACTACTTTTGTTGAGTATGGTAACCCTTTTCCCCTGAACTAGTATAACCTAGAAGTAAAAATCTGATTCTATGGTTTTGTTCCCCCCTGGACTGAGAAGGGATGTAGCTTCAAGAAAACTGCTTGAGAGTTATGAAGAGTCTTTTGCTAAGGTGCAGTATGGCTAGAATGCCTAAAGCTCCTTAGCTGTAAGGCAGCAGCACTGTGAGTCAGAGTTGTGTACGTTCAGCTAAAGATCACGGAGAAAACCGCATAAAAATACACAAATGTTCTTTTTTAAAGTAGTTGTTGCTCTATTCAGGAAGGTGGCTGGCATTGCAGCGGGCACAGAGTGCCACTGGGCTAGTGCAAAGCCCAGGGAGGGGGTCACACCCCCGCCTGCCCGTTTGCGGGCACTGGCTCTGCCCTTGCGCGCTCGGCAGCTCAACTTCCCCTCTGCAGAGGGGGAAGCCTTGTTTATCTCCTAGGAGATGGAAAACCAATTTCTACTTCCTGATGAGAAGCTGACAGGCCATTTGACTTAACAAGAGAGGCAGGCAGTGTGATTGGGAAGAGGGAAATTGTATGCCATAACATACCAATATAAATGCAATTTATTTTGCATGTGCTGTGTAGCTCCAGGCACGCATTTTGGGGGGTGTGAGAATTCTTTGCATGATGAAATGTGAGCTCTAAATGGCAAAAAGAGGCAAATTTGGCATCCGGACTGTGTTTATAACCTTGGTTTTATTTTTACTGTAATTGCTTAGCATGCTCTTATAAATGCTTCTAATGTATTTGGGGGGGCAAAGTGCAGAGAAGCTGAAAAGATCAGCACGAGCGAGCTGTTAACTCGGGATCTATCTTGTCCCACAGCTGCAGACTTGTTCTGACATGTGGCCAAGGCTGCTGCTATTCTGGTACCGCCTTTGCTAGTGTCCTGTCCTCCTCAGCTCTCCAGGAGGACACCTCTGCTGAGCTCCTCGCTTCTGTTGAGACCAAGCAGTTCAGTACCAACTAGCCTCTTTAGTTTTTCCATCCCGTAATGTGTCAGCTGTCGGGGAAAAGTGGGCATCATTTGTCTAACCCCCCCATTCCTTGTTCTCTTCGTTTCCTATTCTAGCTGATTGATCATTTATATGAGTTTGTTGTGAGCATCTGTGTATTTTTAATGCGGTGTGTCAGGGAACAGTTAAAGTGTGGTTGCTGATCTGTGAACCCAGGTATGTTTTCTAACAACAGCTCCCTTCTGAGCGCAGCTGTAGGAATGAGTCACAGTTAATGCAGTAAAATGGGGTAATAACGAGCAGGATTAGCTGATGTACCTATGAGGTAAGCTCTATAAATAGGTTGAAGGAATTTTGTTTGTATTCCAGTGTTTTGGTATGACTTTGTCTTCCCCTAGACAGAAGCAGCAATTAGAAAGCAAAGAAATAAATAATCTGAGCGCCTGATACGGCATTCCATGTTATACGGCATAGTCCTTCATATACGGCAAATGGTCTTTGAGCTCTGCAGCAGTCCAAGGCAAAGGTTCAGTTTCTCCTGTGCCCAGCCACAGGAGGAACACGCTTCTCCATTAGAAGCCTTGGGTCAAGGCTTGGTTCTGCTCGGACCTTGGTGAGCACGGCTGCAGGAAAACATTTCTGGGAAGCTTGGTGTCCTTTTGAAGCCTTTTAGAGATTACAGCTCGCTGTAAACGAGAGACGAGAGGGCCTCCCAGAGAGGGCAAAGGAAAGAAAAAAACTGAAATACCTTTCACTCATCTGTGATTGAAATAGACTAGTATCAGTGCTCACAAGTGGTAATTGTGTATATAGAGGCTGCATTTGTGGGTTTCAGGTGCTGTAGGTGATGTTTTTAACATATGACATTCATTTGTAGTGTAGATTTAATTAGTAGGAAGTCGATAAAACTCGTTTATTAAAACTTCATGGTAAGTGGGTAAAATATGGATTGTGAATGAAATTTTGAGCAGTTGGAGGCCGAGAGGTTAGAGACAGGTTGCCGAGCTTGTAGAGTTTGCCACGCTTCAGCCACATCTGCTGTGATGATCCCGGCTGTAAGGTGACTGCTGTTTCTGGTGAGTGCTTCAGATCCTGCAAAAATACCCCGTATCGGGTGTGAGTTTTAGCAATACGTCAGCAATGGGGAGCCCGCCGCACCTTCAGTACTGTTTGCTTCCACAGATGTCTGCTTTGTGGTGAAGCCTCAGAAAATGAAGGACCGAGAAGGTGAACAGGTTCATCTGTCCACGTGCAGCCTGCCAGGAGCTGGGTCGGGGCTTGGCCCCCCGGGCTCTCGGAGGGGCTGCGGCGCTGAGCGGAGCTTGACAGGCTCATTTTGGTTCCTGGCTCCTGTTTCTGTGTACATGTGGATGCTGTTCTTCCCCAGCTGGCGTCTTTGGCTCTGGTGTGAGCTGCACCCCTGTCTTCTAACAGTGGCAAGGTTAGTTTGCTACTGTCGGTGTTAAATAGGACTTTGAGCTTGAGTCTCAAAGGCTTTAAAGGTACTGACAAAGGAGTTTTCAAATCTGCCCCTTCAGTTTTAGAAATCTGAACGCGGCTCAGCTAAAATTGATCTGTACCAATTTCCCTTTCAGTTTCTTCTGCTTTCAGCCAGCTCCTACGGATTCAATTCTGGCTTTTGTTCTCAGCTGGCTGCGCGGGGTTGATGTGGCCGCATGCTAATGCAGCGTTCTAGGTGGAGCAGATGTGCACCCGCTCGCTCTCCGGCTGAGGAGGAATTCAGCGTTGGAAGGTGCGTGAGCTGGGCTTGGACTTGCCTAAGCACAAATCCCAGTAATGAATTAGTCATCAGACACGGAATTCTTTCCCCCGGGGACACGGAGAGGGAGGCTGGTACAGCTTAGCTGTCAGTCAGGAACTGCTGATGCAGGAGCTCTCGCCAGCTGAGAAGGTTTCCCCCACCCCTGCTAGGTTGCCGGATCCTTTAGTTTGGTATTTTGGAAGTAACATGAGTACTTTATAGCATGGGCTTAAAGGCTTTGGTCTCTTTACCTAACTTACATAAAAATGATAACTGGCTGTTTTGAAACCAAAGGCCATAGACCTTAATTGCGGCAACTCTGCAGTCTCCTACATGTGAGCCAATTTTACTGAATCCTATTTATGTGGTAAGCAGGGTATGCCAGAGGGGTTTGCCATCCTCCATCCATTTTGGGAGTGATTTCATGATTGTTGAGGTATATGGGTGGTATTGGGGTGAGTTTGGGAAGAGATGTTTCTGCTCCATCACGGTCTGACCTGCAATTCTCATTTTGTTTTGTTTTTTTCCTCTTTTGTTGGTGTTCAACCAGCATGTGGCTGGTCTCCTGTATGGTAATTCTTTTCTGAGATGTTTGGAAGCTTTACCTATCAAATAAGGAAGAGAAAGTATGGCATAGTGTGCTCTTTTGTACATAACTAGATCAATGTCTGTTTGAGTTTTTCACTTATATGCACCATTTTACTCTTTAGTGTGGGTAAAAAAGGCTAGTGTCGTTATTCTTTTCCTGCCTTATGAATTTCCCCATCATAACTTCCACCTATGCTGATCTTTTGGAGAGTTGCTGTTATGGCTCCTGGCCAGCCTGTCAATTTTTCTGTTACCTTTGCTGGACAAGCACCCATGTGCAGGGGTAGATAAATGAGTGATTGTCTGCTGTAGTGAGGGGAAGTGACACAAGAACCTCAAGATTATGGTTTTACTCTGGGCTTTTGAATTATCCTGCTCCTCCCCTGCCCCCGAATACTGAATAACAACGTAAAGCCTTCCAAATACTAGCTTCCACTTTGCCTTAACTTTCTGGTACCCAAAGGGCTTAATTTTTATTAACTTTTACACTGAATTGTGCTGGAAGTGCAAAATTATAATATTGCAGGGAAATTTATTCTGAATACTGCAAGAAGCTGGTATTTACATGAAACTGCACTTTATGCTTGCACTCTTTTCTCTGCAGTTACTTCAGCAAGATCATGCTGGAGTTTGAAAATGCCCTTTTTGTCAAAAGGTAGTCTGAAGAATGGAAGTGTTCAGTCCCCAGTGCTGTAATGTTGCTTTATAGTTCCTTTATACCAATTACAGGAGATCCCTCTTGAAATATTCTAAATCTAAAAAAAAAAAAAAAAAATGAGGAAGAAGTTCGGTTTTATTGTTAAATACCACAACTTCCTTGAGTTCTCTTGCAAATATCCATCCGACTGTACAGTCATCACGTGGTTCTGCTGTTGTGAGACTTTTAAAAAGAGGAAGTAACCCCCAAACCTCTCAGAGTGTTAACCGATGTCAGTACAGGTTTTCATCTGTTAGGAGCAGCTTGTAATTGTAACCCAAAAAGGTGGTATTATTTAAATTAATTTTTTTTTCAGATGACAATATTTGGCTTTAATGGAATGGAGAAAACTGCCACTGTGAGTTTTCTTCCCATTCTTATGTTTACATTTTCCAGTCCTTTAGCTAGACTAAACCAATATGTCTTGGACTGCTTGAGAACTGGCTTTTTGTCATTCTCTGTTTTTCAATTTCAAGTTTGTTTATAGAAATTAGCAAAAATGAGGAAGTGCTGGAAGCACTATGCTTGGTTGCTTGAGTGGTGTTGTGTATGGTAGAGTTGGCAACTTCTCTGTTTAAAGTGTTTGAGTCTTATTTGTGGATTCAGAATTACTTTGGGTCATCGTTTGGTCATGCTGTTCTGCTTTTAATCTTTCAAGACTTACACTGATGAGATTTTTTTAATACTGAGTTCTGTTTCTGATTTTTTAGTTAGAATTCAGTTCTGCTGTGTCGGAAGTGGGTGCAGCTGCTTTGCGCTTGCAGCTTCTGGATTCTTTCTGTTTTGCATAACGTTTTACTGATCTTCGTTGGAAAGTTAATTTATCTAGATCCTTAGTTTTCTGTGTTGGAGCGTGACAAGAGGTTATTTGAACTGAAAACAAAGGCTCAAATGGCTATTTGAAACCTAAACAAAGCAGGGAGTGAGTTTGCTTTTTTTTTTTTTAATCTGGTGTCTCTCTTGTGCACCACGCTTGGTGGAATTACTTGTTGATGGAGAGGAAAGTTCAGAGTTGGGTTGCAAAGGCCGCGGCTGCTCTGAGAAGAGGCGGAAGAGAGGAGGCCCAGCCCCGCGGTGCACTGCGTCTGCCCACCCGCCTTAAACTTACCTTCTGTGCTTTCCTCCAGCATGTGGGAGAACAATTATCTCTTCAGATCGTAGAATCATGGAATGATTAGAGTTGGAAGGGACCTTAAAGATCATCCAGTTCCAACCCACCTGCCGTGGGCAGGGACACCTCCCACCAGAGCAGGTTGCTCAAAGCCCCATCCAGCCTGGC
>JAOXJM010000004.1:2234518-2260822 GCA_026413425.1 Tringa solitaria
CCAATTTAAAACCGTTACCCCTTGTCCTGTCACTGCACTTCCTGACAAAGAGTCCCTTTCCAGCTCTCCTGTAGGTTCACTTCAGATACTGGAAGGCTGCTGTAAGGTCTCCCTGGAGCCTTCTCTTCTCCAGGCTCCAGATCCTAATAAAAAGTGGCCTATTTAATAAGCGTTCTGCATGTGGTATTTATTTACAAATATTCTTGATCTTTAATTCAGGGATCCAGCTCTGTTTACTTGCTGCATGGTGCTTGCTTTCAGGCTGGGAAGTCTGTGAGAAGATGACTGACTGCAGAGTTGGACCGCGCCGCGCATCTGTCTGTTTAAAACAAGCAGTTTTGCAGCTGATCAAAGCAGGAGGATTATGCTGCTGCCGTGGAACTAAACTGGTGAAGGGGGATAAATGGCAGCTCTGAAGCAGGCCTACCTGAACTGGCAGGCTCTTTGTTGTCGACAGGATAATGTGAATAATTTGTTTTTGGTTTTGTTCTTTTTTTTTTTTTTTTAACATAGGTGTTGTTCATTCTGTTGGAATGCTTACTGTCTTACATTTCAAAGCCCAAGCAACTGGGTTACTTTTAATGGAAAGCTGCATTACATGTACTTCCATATGCCTTGCAAAGTTTATCTTCACGTGGCTCTAAGAAATATAGGGCATCCTCTGTGGATGTGGGTTTTCAGAACGCTTTTCTTTATAAGAAAAAAGGGATTTTGTTTTGCACACATTTATTAATAATATGAATCTATAAACCTCCATGGAGGCTCTTATATTTGTCCTATTAAGCAGTATATTTATCCCAGAAACTGAGAAGTATATGAAACTAGTAACATGTTGCCCTTTGTGCTATAGGTAGGCAGTCAGGTTATGTCTTTTCTGCCCATACATTTCTAGTTTTATAATTTACCAGATATTCTCACTTAAATGGCATTTATTTAGGTAGCCATATTCAAAGGCAGTCTTTTTGCTTTCTCTCTAATACTGCTTTTTATTCATCCAAGGTGCACCTGTATGTATAGTGAGTATTTGTTATCAGCCAATATAATCTTCTTAATGTAAAAAGAAATAGCTTTTAGAGCAAATAATTTTTTTTCACATGTTCTGCATGTAAGCATTTTCATTTGTGTTTTTTTTTTACAACTAATCTATGGATATAAATTGAAAATTATTTGCAAAACCCTAATTTTCCTGGGTTGAATTGAAACTCATGCAAGTCTTGAAGTTTTTGTGACCTGTTAATAATGAAATAAATCAATGGATAGCACAAACTTTGATCTAGTGATTTAGGAATTCAATCTGTTGAAAATGCTGGCTGTCCCTGTCCAGAAAAAGCCAGTTGAAGAACTAAACCAGCTGCTATTAGCTGTGGCCTTTTCGCTGTGGACAGTGAGCTTCTTGTCTCTTCTCTTTCATTGTTATTTTATTTCAAGTTAGAAAACCAGTAAAAAGCTGAAGGCTTCCCTGCTAAATCAAGAGTAGAAATACGTCAACGTGCCAACTACAATCTGTTTCCAGTTACTGCTCCTGTCAAATTGGTTACATTCACAAAGTACAAGTAGCATTTGTGATATCAGATAATTTTTAAGGGCAGATCTTGTTTAATAGCTTTCTCTTGTAATTTTTTATTTATTATAGCTTTATCCTTACTGCACAGTGAGGAATTTTATGACTGAAATAGGAGTTGGTGTCAGATTCTTCGACAAGCTGATTTTGAGTCTGGATGTATCTTGCTTTTATAGACTACAATATTTCTTTTATATTTTTTGCATAGCTAATTTAGTGTCTGGTAACTGAAGACGCTTCTCTATTCCATAAAACTTTAGTGCAAGCATTTCAACTTGGGTTATGCACAACTGCTGGGGAGTAGAAGAGGAAGAAGCAGAAAGCTGTGGTTTGGTTTCTGGGCAAGGAGTGAGTTCCTGCAAGGGGAAAAACCAAGACTGACGGTTTTGAGCTGTTCATTAAATCTTGTAAGACTGCTGGAACCATGAGTGTCTTATAGAGGAAAATAAGATAACATGAACAAGCTCAGAGCCTTTACTGCTCTCCAGTACATTGTTTATATATGACATTGTTTTCCTTAGAATTGTTAAAATGGGTCTTCCGGATTACCTTAAAGGTATCTTGACTTGCTTATCTCCTAAGCAAAAGTCTCGTATCTAGGAATAAGGTCTGTCCTGCCTTGCCTCTGATGTTAAGTTGGCTAGCTTGGTTGATGGGCTGTTTTTTGTGTCTTTTTTGTGGAATTCTATTGAAGTGTTGTTGAAAATCTGGATAGGGCTCTGTAATAGTAAAAAAATGTAGGCTTTGATGTCTGCCTAATTAGGCAGTCATCATTCTTAGCTCATTGCCTGTAAGTGAAAGCTATCTAAAGGGTACGTGGATGCTGGTGTGTATTCTCCTAAAAACTATGAACAGTGTAGACCAAGGCTGTAGAAAAGGTATTGTGACTTTTTTTTTTTGTCATGATTGAAAAGTATGAATAGATTTGCTGGTGGGTTCTGAGTGACGTGGATGTTGTTCCTTCTTTTTTTTGCTTTATGATCATCTTCTGTGGCATGTGATCAGTTAACCCATTGGCGTTTTGTGTGTTCCTTGAGGTGCTCTCTCACAAGCTTTCCTCTTTGTGTTTTTTCCCCCCTCTGAAATTATCCTTTCAGTGTAGCAATTGAAATAATTTTGTTTGTGACCATCTTATGCTGGTCATCAGGATGACTGTTCCAGCTGTGAAGAGGACCTCTAGAATAATAGCCAGATCACACCTCATTCCATGGTCCACTGCTTTAGCTGGTTTTTGGTGTCAAAATTTACTTATGATGAGCTTCATTTTTAGCTTCACAGGGCAGTTGGTGCTGGCAGAGACCAAGGATGTGATGGTCTCATCAAAGGTGGCAAGAGGGAGTTTTGTGCTCCTGATGCTTCGTTTTCTGCATCACCTGTGGCCAGAGGTGTGAGGCCTCTAGGTTTTGCATCTCCTGCTCTGCCATGGGTCTAATGGAATTTCAGACATTTCAGTGTGCATTAGGATCTCAATTTTGCATATTTAACCTGTCCAAGGTTCCAATTTACATATTTAAAGCATTTCCTTTTTGGTGGGGTGGGTGCTGTTCATTTGATTTGGACTCTAGCTTTAATCAGCAGCATGGCATTAAGAACTTTATCTTAATACAAGCTTGAAGATGGAAAAAAAAATCTTTCTGGCTTCTCTCTGTTTGTGTATGAAAGTGCGTTGGAGCTTTCCCTGGTGATGCTGGTACTTCATTTGCATATCCTGGAAGTGATTTCTTAAAATAAGTAAATTTATCCCATGGAAGAAACTTTAATCATTTAGATTTATTTTCTTTTTCATTACTTCCCCATACCCAGTTGGAATTTCATGAAATCTGGTAGAGGTTCCAAGACCCTTAAGGACTTACAATGTTAAAATGATTCATTAGCTGTTCTAATTACATGACTTCTAGGGCATGCCTACGTGCTTCAGGGCGAATAGGTATAATGACAAATACATGGTACCTGGCCTAAATGAAGGCTTCTCCTTAAGTGCATCTGGACAGCTGGTGTGACTGTTAAGAATTTTAGCCCCTGCAAAATGTAAAATATAGTGATTGATCAGATAATAATGGTTACTATACGTGGGTGTCTTTATTTAGCAGCTACTTGTTTGCAGGGCTGAAAAACTTGCCACTGGCCTTTCTCCCAAGGGTTAACAGAGGATTTGGTTTGTCGCTGTTCAGAGTGCTCCTTGCTCTTGTTAAATCAATGGAGACAGTTTTTAAGAAACTTCCTTTTTTTTTTTTTTCAGCTACAAAGGCAAAAGTCTTTTCTCTGTGAAGTAAACAGATCTATGTTTTCTTGTGATTGATGTGGGCTGATATGACCTGCTTTTGAAACTGCAGGCGGCTTCAGACATCTGTATTGCAGGTAGCTTCTCTGAGGTGGACTTGTAGATAAGGCGGTTGTGTAGGCCTCTTCCAGTGTTTAATGTCAGAAAGCTGAGCTAAGATGTGTTAATTTTTTTAATGTAAGTAAATTGGAGCAGTGATAAAAGGAGGTGATAATTCATAGAAGTGTATTTTAAAGAGCAGTAGACTTGAGTCTTTCCATTTTAACTTCAATTCCCGTTCAGGAGGGGTAAAAGGCCATTCGCTGAAACCAAGAATAACAAAAGTTTAATTACCTCACAGTAGAAGAGGAGCTCTTAATCTAACGAAAGCCATAATGTCAGGAGCAGAGAAACCAGCTTCTTGGGAGAAGTTGTGTCTGATGGTTTGTCTTGTCAGTCATCATGCCAGAGTTAGGCTGCAGGATGCTATTTCCAAACAGCAGTGGAGTAAATTTCGGTTGGACTGGGGTTGTAACTGGCTTTCACCTGTGCTTTGTCAGCAAATGCTGAAAGAAAGGCACACTGGAACTTTAAAGTTTGTTTTGATTTGCCAAAATAGAGTTTTAGTGTATGTTATTAATTTGTTTTAGTATCAAACGTCTTTTGAAAATGCTTGTTGGAAGGTTTCCTCAAGTTTGAGTGAGGAGGGAGAAGTTAAGTTATTGATACATCTGTAAATGGAAAATAAACTTGAAATTGAACCTAAAAGTAGCTTTCTGTTACTCTATCTGGAAGTGATCGTTTGGAGTCTTGAATAGTACTACAGGGAGAAAGAGAACTGGTCCCATTGGATCTGCAAATAACATCTGAGGGCTAAACACTGCACCACCATCACCCTATGCTAGTGGTTTGGGGTTTTTTGTTGCCTTTTTTTCCCCTCTTGCCACCCTGGAATAGAGAAGTCCCCAGTGACATTTCTCACAAATGCAGAGTTCTCTTAGGAAAAATGTGGCTGTTGGAAGCTGTAGGATTCTGGAGCGAGCCATGTGTTGTTGCTGTGGTTTAGTAACCACAGGCTACTTGAAAGGAACAATGCAGAGAGGTATGTGGAAGACAGCACACATTCTCCACTTCCAGGCAAGAACTGTTTTTTCTTGCATTTCCTTTAGAGAAACAATCAGGCTCGTTAAGATGATTAATTAATGCAGTTTTCTGCCATTAATCTTTCTGAACACCAATATATATAGCATGCAGTAAAGTCCATTAACATGCCGTGACCCTGGGCTAATTGTTAAACTCTGCTCTTCTTTGAACAGCTTAGTACTGCGGTAGATGCATGTAGATTACAGTGGGGTAAGAATGGCTCCCTCCAAAATGAAAATATTTATTTGAAAAAACAGATAGTAATGCTACCTCTCTCACTCTTTGGCTGTTGATTGACTTAAGTGGAATAGAGCATGTCATTAATGGTGTTAAAAGTTATTAAACAGGAGTGAGGAAGACGTGATACGGGAAGGGAGAAAATTGGTGCATCATCATGTGCAACCTTGGCCCTGCGTCAGGTTCATCCATAAGAGAACTCATTTAAAACTTGTTTTAGCTATTTATCATACAATTTACTGGCTTCGGAAAATAAAGATGATGGAAAAATGAGCACAGTCAAGGTTTCAGATAAACCATGGGTTTCATGTGACTGTGATTAGAGTGACTCTAGTACAATGGAAATAAGTGCCCAACAGGACTTGCTAACTTCAGAGAGTCTTTCAAAATCTAGTCAAAGCTAGTAAAAGCTACATAGAAAAGAAATTCTACAGAACCTTTTTGTTTTTTACTGTTTTACAGTAATAATGGGAATACCTGCTTGAAGTAAAAACATGGCATACTTAAAAAGATAGCTAGTGCCTGAACATCAGGAAGAACAAGATGGAAGGTTAAGATGATTGCAGGGAGTAAAACATTGATGCAAGGCAATGCTCATCTCCAGACTGATGGATAAAATCCCATGCAGCTATGTTTAGAGAAGTATGTGATTGTCTTCATGTTCCCAATTCCATCAAAAGGGATTATTTACATCTTGTAAATTGATGTTTCTTGTTTAAATCTGCAGGGTATTCTTGATGCTGTTCTTCAGTTGATTGTATAAACTAGTAGGAGGAGAAAGATTTATGGCTACAATTTACTTATAATCTCAGTGTGTTTTCATTTGAGTCAATTGAGACAAAAAGTTTGACCTCCTCTGACAAGAAGACCATGTGAACTCATTATTCAGGTAAAAAAAAAAACACAAACCAAACAAACCAAACCACACAATCCCCACCACACTCAGAACCTCACTGTTTTAGACAAAAGGATATGAACTGTAGATAAACGAACTTTTTAAAATTATATACTATGGGAAGGCTTTCTGTTTCAAGCAGATGCTACATTCGAGTATGCAGTAGCAGTGAATCCTTAGGGTAACAGCAAAGCTCTGAGTTACTTCAAGGCTCAGTAAATCTGTTGGTCCTGCTTGGTGCTGTAGGTACTGTAACTGCCTGGATCATGTTGCTGGACACCCATGAGGACAGAGATCTGCTCCTGCCATGGTGGGAAGCCTGACACTGCGATACAACACTCTGTTTCAATCTGTCTGATGTTCCTTTGGATGCTTTTGGTCTCTTAACTTTCAGAAAACTTTTTTGAAACTTCTTCAGGCAGCTCCAGCTTCAATGGATATTGAATATTATTTGTCCAATGCAAGCTGTCTGTTATCTGTTTTGCCAGCCTTCAGTTAGTATCATTCAAAGAAAAAAAAATAAATGCTTCCCTCAGTGCTGCGTTTTTTTTTTGCTTTTACCTTCTTCAAACAACTGAATTTTGTGGTATTCATCCATTTGCCCAAGTTTCTTATCTCTGCAATCCAGGCTTGAGGACTCACTTGCAGGCCTAGTATTTGGAGATGGTGGGGGTAGGAAGTAGCGTTATCTCAATTATTGGTTTCTTTTGCATTTCTTCCATTACTCTTCATTTGTATGGTAAAGCTGCCTAAAACTGTGTTCATTTCAACCAACTGATTCCTGGAAATTGATTTTTGTGCTGTCATAAATGATGGCGTTCTTATACCACTTGAATCTGGTTGGAAGATCTGGTACTCGTGATGGTGACGTAGGATATAAACATCTGTAATGGTTCTGTTCTCTGGACCTCTGCAACAGTGACTAGGCTTATTTGATCACAGTTTGACCCTGTGCTGATATTTCTCAATTCCTAGTATGCATGCATGTAGTAAAGAATGCACTTAGGAGAATAACTTTGTGGTGAGACCCCCCCAGAACATGCTTCTCAATTCTAGGAGGGTACTGCGCATTCATATCTGCTGCAGTTGTATTTTTGCTTAGTTTTTTTACCAGAACTTAGCCACTCACAGCTGTGAGGATAGCATGAAAGTCACACACTCCTATTAATGTAATTTTTTGACCACCTGTAAATAGGTGCTATTTGTGGTGGCAGATGGCATTGCTTACACCAGGTCTCGGCTGCATTAAACTGCTTTAATCTTGTATGTGGATTTACCCTTTACTAGATCCATCACAGGTGTTTATTCAGAACCTTTACACTGTTTAGTACTGTATGGAAGGATGGCTAATTCCAGGGTTCCCTTTCCTCAAATCACTGGCTTCTGCAACCTTTGGCTTTTAGACAATCTTACTAAAAATTGTGTCTGGTAGAAATCAAGCTGATCCTCCCGGTGTTCCACTTGCATGATACTGGTGAGTGTGGGAGAGGGTTGGTTTTGTTTGTCTTATGACCGCACTTGCAGCCAAAGTGAGTTATTTGAAACTAGTAATAAATGTTACCATTGTAAAAAGGATGACAGGTCCTTTAACTTAAGGTATTTTAACAGTGGCATGGAACAATTGTGGGTTTTGTCAGAGTTGTGGGCAGTTTTTGGCAAAAAGTCTCTGAAGGCACTAAGCTTCTGTTGTGTGTTTGCAAACAACTTGAACTGCTTACTTGTCTTGTAACTAGAGAGGGGAGAAAAAAGTTGAGTAGATAGCAGCCTGAAAGGTTTTGTGAGGAGTTAAAAGACTTATTCGGCTTCTGTAAAAGTGTTATTTGAGGAATGCTTAGTCTCTTTTTTCCAACTAGAAAAATGTGGGATTTTCTCCACTTTGCACAATTGCAACCAAAGTGACTTTTTTGTGATTTGGAAACATGGCTTATATTAGCAACAGAGCATAGGCATCTTTGTACTTTTTGAGTTTGGATTGTGAGAATTTTCTGTGATAAAACAGTAAAACTGTTCATTTTCTACTAGCAATTGGACCATGTTTCACTGAAAAATGAGTTTAAAAAAAAAACACCAGCCACAAACCTGAAATGAGCAACACCTTCCAATGGGCTGCCTGACATTGTAGTAGCCTACTCCTATTGCTAGGTTATTTTTTATAGGTTGCAGGGAAAAAGAAATCAAGGATAAATTGAAGAGCACTCCACCTACTTTTTTGGTGTCTTAGTTCCAGCATTTAAACTTAGAATTGAGTTTAAAGGAAGAATTCAGTTTGTTTTTAGATGTGGACCATACATGCTACTGTCTGTACAGAATGAGAATGAAGCTAATTATGTATGAAATAACCTGTATTAGTTCTGGAAGACAAGTTTGGTTTATTGCACTGTGGTACTGGAGGGGAGGTTCCATGAGGAACTCACTTCCATTATTACTTTTTTTCTGTCTCTGTAACAGGTTATTTACTACTGAATAATTAGGGTAGGGGGTAGGATATGCTCTGAAAATGCCAGTGGAGTTTCCAGTTCCTCTGTGATTTTCTTGATGGTTATTCACATATCCAGTAAGCTTTCTGAGCATCAGCAGGCTAATCTTACTGGATATTAATTACCTCTGTGAAGTGCTGATTAGTCAGACTTTGTTTCTGAGATATTTGGGCTGTTCACAGTTGCCAACTGTACACCCAAAGAGGAATATTTGGTCACAGGTTTGGTGCAGG
The DNA here is from genome assembly GCA_026413425.1 of Tringa solitaria. Taxonomy (NCBI): domain Eukaryota; kingdom Metazoa; phylum Chordata; class Aves; order Charadriiformes; family Scolopacidae; genus Tringa; species Tringa solitaria. The sequence goes on from JAOXJM010000004.1 coordinate 2,243,325, forward strand.
CAGATCCACAGGCTGTTTGTAGCCTGAGAGTTTGGGACTGATGATTTACTGTAGTTTGAAACACAAGGAACTTTAAATCTAAATTTGAATCCTACATAGAAATTAGAAGTCTTTAGAAGTTGGAATGCATTCTTATGACAACTTTCATCTTATTTTAGATGAACATCTTATGAGGTCGCTCCTTGTTCTGTTTTGAAGCTCATACTCTCGCAACATCATAATTAAATGGGATGCATTTTCTAACTTTAACATGTATTATTTGATGGATTTTTTTGAAACATCAGAAACTGGAATAGCTTAACATAGAATGGTAAGAGAAAAACAGTCTGCTCTTCATTGAAAAATAGAGGGAATTGAACTAATATTTATTCTGTTTTTCTAGCTGGTAATTTGTTTCAGGTCCATGTCTGTGAGCAATCAGCTGTATCTGTCTGTCTTCTAGTTAAGGAAAGCTGTTGACATGATCTCTGATTAATCACTGTGATCACTTGAGACTTGTTAGCTGCTGAAATAATGGGAACATATACTCTTTGTTACATTTGTAGTGATGGGTTTTTAGCATATATCAAATATTGCACAAGATACTAAAATCTCATAGCTCTTTGAATGACACCTCTCTGGTTGATCACTTGAATTGGATGGATAAGGCAAGATAATTTGAAATGTATCTCTTTTCCATCAAAAAGGATTATTTGAAAATTGGTCTTTCCTACCTTACAATGTCTGAATGGTTTTGATGCTTAAGATGTCTTTGGTGATCAGAAGAGCACTTTCTTCACTAACTTCTAGAAAACCAAGAAACAGTTGCACCAAATACTGTTAAAGTACAAGAGGGATCTTTGTCATGGCTATCCTGCTTGGAAATAAAATTGCTACTCTAGATGGGATGTATTGGTGTTAATTATGGAGTGAAAGGAAGGGGGAGAGGGGAGAACGTGTGCTGTGGTCTTCCCTCCTTTCTCATTTTCTTTGGTACTGGTTCAATCCTGTGTACCTGAAAAGGAGTAGACAAACATTTCTGTAAATTCTTGTCACTCCTTGGTTCAGGCTTTGAAGAAAGTTTTGGATTCTTTTGCTGGAGGTTCAGTGGTTCATGTCTCTCAGGTGCCTAAGATGTAAGGAGCTGAAAGCTGTTTTGGAGCCGTGGTGTCTTATTTTAGTACGCCAGCTTGGTCACCACCCCTGCTATCTGATAGCCTTAATCCATCATGGAAACCTACCTGCCTCTCGGCTTTCAGCTATGCTGTCTTGTCACGAACTATTATTTCTACTGGCCTGTGCCTTTGAAGGTAGCAGTTTATGGTTTTTTTTTTTTTTTCCTGAACTCAAGTCACCCTGACTCTTCTATTAGCTAAAACTATTAATTGGTTTTGCTGATGATACTGAATTGTGATATTGTGCTTCAGCTGTTGCAATCTCAGTAGGATATGGATAGCCTTTCATGCAATGCCTGTCAGAAAATGGATCATCTGTATTTGAACCTTGACTATATAGCCATTATCCTCCAGTTTCTAAATATTGATAGCTTATTACACAAGTCTTAAAAAACCAACCCCAAGCCTATTTTGGGAGTGAGCTGTTTCCTGAGCTCTGGAAACATGATTTTTCCCATGTTTCTTAAGTTGCGATTTTGGTGTCTGAGACCAGTACAAGCTCAGACCAGAAGTTTTTCTTCAGAAGTGCCTTCACAACAGAAACTCGTCTAAACAGACTTGCAGGGAGTTTCGTGCTCTCCCCTACCTGCTGTTTTTTCTTATTTGGGGAAGCTGTGATGGGTTCATAGATTTTGGGGCGAGAGAGGTAGTGTGGGAAGGTGGACATGCAGAAACTGGGATCAGTCAGTCACGCTCCCTGGGAAAAACCCATCTCATTTAGACTCTTGGACATTTGTTTGTTCAATATCTACATAGCAGCTTATCTTCAAATCTGTCCACTTGCATGTTGCGGTACACCTAACTCACTAATTGCTGCATTGATTGATTTCTAACAGCAAAGATAGCTGAAGCTTGATTAGGAGGGAAATGGGTTGTTGAATTTGAGACTTGCTGATGCACTATGCATTGATATGTCATCACCTGTAGATGCCCACATTTCTCTAAGGAGATATCACTCGTAATGTAAGGTACATTGTGTTAGTGATAATCACCTGATTAGGTTTGGCTTTGACAACAGGACACCTCATTTGGAGAAATCTGCAGGATTTTTTCAGGAAGATCCTATTTTATTTTTTTTACGTGACAGATGTAAGGTATTTTTGCAAGCTTGACGTCTTCAGGTCTAACATAAATAACATTTTAAACAGTTTAAACTTCATGAAGTTGAGTTTGGACTATTCTGCAAAGTGAGCTGTTGATTTTCCTGTAGTAGTTAAGAAGAGGTCTCTGAACTGTAGAATGAAGGTATTCTGTGGGAGGTCTGTTAGCTTTATCTGAAGTTTTTTGTCTTCCCCATTTATTTCCTCTTTGGGGTTTTCTTTATCCTTGATTTTTCTTGTTCCAGCCTTGCAAATGCTCTCACAGAATAAAAAGTACCTGTGTTTTACAAGGGGATTTCTTTCTTAAAAGAGCTGACACAGATGAGTGAGCATCACCCAGATTTGTCTCCTGCTTTCATGTACTTTCCTGATGGGTCACTGGACCCTGACCTCACTTATGTTGGGCACTCGTGCTTTTAAAAAAAAACTAAACAGAGGAATCCAAGGCAGTAGCACATTCTCCAGGGAACTGACATGACTTGGAGGATGAAATAAGATTTGGGTACGAGGAAGTGGCTTTCTTTAAACAGCACATCCAGACATAAAATAGTTCTGGTACTCGGAATTTAAGAACAATTCACTTAGGAGAAAAGTAATGAACAAAAAATTGTTGAGACTTTGTTTAATCAGATTAGTTGAACATTTTGTAGATGTTTTTCCCCTTTCAAGCACTGGCTGTTAATTCTGGCATTAACTCCTTTGTGTAGTAACCCTGCCAAGCCAGACAGGTATTTGAGGCTAGTTGTGGGTATGGTGGGGAAATAGTCCCACTTAATTCAGACTTAACGGTAAAGACCGTTACCTTGAATATATGTGTTTGACACACCAGGCTGTGCAACTCAACTCAATTAAGAAAATATATAGCTTTTTTTCCCAATCTTGCACAGGTTTCTTCAAGACTGGAACACAGCATTACTGAACTGATGCCGTGAGACCAGATGCTGTCAGAAAGTTGCTGATGCAAAGCGGTCTCTCCTGGAAGTTTTTGTTCTTACTGCCTGAAGACATCTGACTCCAATGCTGAAAGACTCCAAAGAATTTTATAATTGTTACCCCTTAGAAGTTGGTGACCTTCTGTACTCGTGTCAAGATATACACACTCTGCTGTTTTTTCTTATGAGCCTCTAGGGAGTGGTTATCATGGATAATAATAAATGTAATCTTCCAACCATGAACTGCTCGTTGGTCAGTATTTAGCTATCACTTCATAATATTATCCTTATAATATTACTTTAGATGATTTTTTTAAATAGTTGTGAAATAGACGCAGAAAAGGAGAAAGTAATTTTCCTTTAACTTGCCATGTTGAGCAAGATGAGCTACTTCAGAAAATCTCTGCTTATTTCTGAGAAGCAGCTGGTAAAATTCCAGGCTGAGCAAGTGAATAGAGAGCAGACATCACCAGTGTATTTATTGCAAAGCTATTTCTCTGGACTGGTGTGGTTTGTAACTTCTGAACATCTCTGGCCCTGTAATGTTGTTGTCTTGTCTCTGGTGCCAGCTTCAAAACTGTAGCTGCCCAGTTTGTCCACCTAAGTCTCCCACCTAGTAATTTTGCTTCACTTAATTGGTAGAACAGAGTAAAAGTTCTCTATATTTGACTCCTGTTTATTTACTTTAATTATAGTAAATTTTGTCAGAAATAAAATACCACTGTGCCTCATATGTTATGAAGCTCATCACCATAAGCTTTATTTTCTTCTACGGATATAAGTCATTGTTCTCCATATCAGCTGTGAAGTTGAATGAAGTCTTCTGAAGTCTGCACCTGTGTTAGTGCTGGAACTAGGAACAAAGACTTTACCTTGAGAATTGGCAGTGCAGTGTGGTTTTCACCCACAAGATGCGACTGTTTAGAGCATCTGTGAAAGCTGTTAGTGAGATCCAGTTATGAACCATGACCTTTTTGAGCCCGGGTCTATATAATTTGACCAAGCAGTGCTGTTCTTGAAGTTTACCTTCTCTGTGTTTATCTTCTTTGTGTCTTTAAGCCCTTGGTGTTTATGACACAGGAATTTCTTTAGCTCTTTACGGAGTCCTTACTGTCAAGTCAGCAGTGTTGTAGAGACACTGTGGACATGAGCTTGATAGCCTTTGTAAAGGATGGGGGTTACTGTCTTAATTTCAGTTCCTTAAGGTTTCTTTGCTCACAGCTACAATCAGTTTGTTGCTCTACTTGTGCATGCTATATACTTTCAACAGTTAATTGAGTAATGAATGCCATTTGTGGTGGTGTTCTGGGGTATGTTTGCATCATCTCTGTGCCTTTGGCCAGTGTGCTGGGTCGTCTTCAGAAGTGCTAGCCTAGCAGGCCAGGTAGACACTGCTTCTCCAGAACAGTATTACCCTGAGTTACTCTTTCATGTACTTACTGGAGAGATAATATTCCCAAGTTCCACCTGCAAAATATGAGCATGTAAAGTTATAAGTACGCCTCTTATGATCCACTAAATGTGGAGAGCTCCAAGCAGACTGTTTGTCTTGTAGCCCTTCACTTTGACACAGCTATTACTGCTGCTGGCTTTGGCTAGTTGTATAATTTTGTAATGCTGTTGTGGCTGGCTGGCTTACCTCCATAACCAAAATGAAGGTAAATTATAGCATTCAGCACAGAAATGGATCAGAAGTTAACAATGCTTGTGTTTATAATGCAGTTGGAAATTTATATTTGAGATGTCACGGTAATAGCGTGTCTTATTGTTCTAGCTTGTTTGTGCTTATCCTGTGATCTAGGGATTCAATAACACCAGTGCTTGGTACTGTGCTAGAAGTAAAGTGAGGCAGGAGGCTTTTAAAAAGGAAAATATTTATTCATTAACTATTGGAGTGGAGGTGGATTGTGGCTCTTGTGGGAACTTTGTTGGTTCTTTTGTACATCATTGCAGTGGTCATGGGTACAACTCTTTGGGGAGATAGCAGTTTGTTTTTTTCTTCTCTCCATGGTAAGCTAGGAATAGCTGTGTCCTTGACGCACATCTTGACTCTGTATGTCTGTGGAAAAGATCTCCCTAAAGCTTACAGGTCTTTGGTTCAGCTACAAAAAAATAAGAGCTGCAGAAGAGGAACCCCTTAAGTTTGGATTTATTAAATCTGTAAGGCTGAAGGGATGGAAAGGCAGACCAAAAAAGCATGCGATGAGGCTACAATGAGGCCCTGGCAGCAGTGCTCAGCTTTCTTGCTGTCCTTCAGCTGTCCTTTGTGGGCAGATGAGAGGGGCATGGCTTTTAGGTACGGATGGAAAAGCAGTCTCTCACTTCTTGTTTTAAACTATTTCCCCATGACTATTGAATCAAGTGCTGTTTAGCCTTGAGTCACTGAGCCTTATTCACTGTGGAATTTACTGAGGCAAATAGCTACGACATGCTGTTGCTATTTATAACGTTATCTCATTGTCTGTGGGTTACATGAAGCCGTGCGGTATGAGGATTTGAAGGACATGGGTGCAGGGAGACCCTTTAGAGTGTGCAGCGTTTCAAAACTTTGTGTTTATTACTCAAGCATAACAGCAGGTGCAGTTCTCCTTTCAGATTGCTGCGTGATGTCCAGGGCTGATGGGTGACTTTGAGGATCTATTAAGTAATTTTGTCAAGGCTGAGATAACATCTTGCAGTAAAAAGACTGTTTCCCTCCACTCTCTGTAAACCTGAAAATTGGGGAAGAAAAGTTAGGGGTATCCAGAAATGATGTTAGACTGTGACCTTTGGAAGTAGGCTTTCACCAGACATTTCTTCATAAATATTTTTCAGTAAATTGTAAGGTGAAAGGGCTCACATACTTATCCAGCTCATGGCTCCTGAGGGCTTTTGCAGGGCATGGAAGAGGGTTCTCAAAATGTGGTAGTCTTTTTTTTTTCTTTTTTTGGAAACCATATTTGGGAGTATTATAAGTTCCCAGTAACCCAAAATGGAGTGGTGCTGGAGATGGAATCTAAAGCAGGTAAGTATCTAACTAGCCCTGAGAAAAAGCATGTGGAGCTTTCCCTTTTGCTTTTAGGCTTTTTCTTTAATTTAGATAGGAGCTCCTCTGTGGCTTCTCCTACCTCTCTTCTGATGTAAGTCAAGCCAGAAATGCGTAGCTGCACTGTCGTCCAGACCTTCAGGCTTTGCACTGTTCAGGATGCATCAGATTTGCTGTGTATCATCAGAGCACGTGGTAGTAAAATTGGTAAGTCAAGTGGTTTTGGGAAGCACCCTACATATTGGCTGCAACTTCTCTGAGACTTCTGAAGATCCTGGACAAATGCACCTTCTTTCTACCTGGACAGGTTTTCTAGGGTTGGGGGGGAGAGAAACACGGCATGTATCCATGATGCTGTTCAAGCATCAAACAGTCTGTCCCAAGGATCTTCTTCTTAAAATGTCTTACTGGTGATCTTTTTGGGAGCTGCTTCTTTTCAAACACCCTGAAAATTTTGACAAGGAGCCATTAGTTAAAACTGTCATATTAGCTCTCCTTTTGACCTGGAAAAGTCAAGTTCTCAAAAAAATGTGTTATATGTAATTGTAAATATGTCTGTGGCCAGAATATCCCACCTCTGCTGATACAGGTGTCACTGAAACCTTTTGTCAAAGCAGATGTGAAATCAATATCTACAAGATGCCTTCAACTCAGAAGCAAACAAAGCTTATTTTTGGATCTCAATCTTTTGAATTGGCTCCAAAATACTGGGAGGAGTTGGGAATGGGAATAAACAGAAGAAATACCTTACGAAATCAGCCTGTCTTATGCTACCAAGCATGATTATTAATTCCTTCAGTACGATGGTGTTTTTCCAAATACTGGCCAAAAACCAGTCAGAATTTGAGAGGCCTCCTGGAAGCGAGCTTCAGTCCTAGGGAAGTACCCTTCAAAGAACTCGGCTGTTGGAAAACAATGGAAGAATATATACTTTTGTTTGGCTATGTTCCTAGAAAACACAGGCTTTGTTGGTGAACACATAGCAGGGATGACCTTAGCCATGCCTTTAAACCTGCTATGAAGATTTAACCCGTTGCATTCCTTTGAAGAAAGCTGAAGCACGAGGGTGTGCACACATAACTGTGTGTGTAAGCCCTCTGATACTGTCAGAGGGTAGAAGCGTAATTCTAGGATAAACCTGAAGACCAGGAAAACTTGGATTTGTTAGAAAAGTGTTCTCTTTCTTTCAGTGAAGCTGCAAATGTCAGGTATCTGGCATGAGAATTCAAGGGCCAGCAGAGGCCTTAGACTTGCATTCCTTCATGCTTTGTGGGTATGCTCGCTGGTAACTGGCTGAAATTTGCAGAGCAGCTAGAGTAGGAGGTGTTTAAAATAAATAACATTGAGCTAATCTTGGTTTTTCTACCACTTCATAATTTTAATGATTTTTCTCTTTGGAAGATCCTCTTCTTGAATGATCAAGAAGAAGACGGGAGGTGGTACTGGGCAGTGGTGAGGCCCCACCTCGAGGGCTGTGTCCAGTCTTGGGCCACCTACCACAAAAAAGACATTGAGGGGCTGGAGCGGGTCCAGAGAAGGGCAACGAAGCTGGTGAGGGGTCTGGAGAATAAGTCTTATGAAGAGAGGCTGAGGGAGCTGGGGGTGTTCAGCATGGAGAAAAGGAGGCTGAGGAGAGGCCTTCTCACTCTCTACAACTGCCCAAAATGAGGTTGTAGAGAGGCAGGGATTGGTCTCTTCTCCCAAGTCACGGGTGACAGGACTAGAGGAAATGGCCTGAGGTTGTGCCAGCGGAGGTTCAGAGTGGATATTAGGAAACATTTTTACACTGAAAGGGTTATTAAGCCTTGGAATGAGCTGCCCAGGGAAGTGGTTGAGACACCATGCCTGGAGGTATTTAAAAGACGGGTTGACATAGAGCTTAGAGACATGGTTTGATAACGATTTTTATCAGAGTTAGGTTGATGGTTGGGCGTGATGATCATAAAGATCCCTTCCAGCCTAGACAATTCTATGATTCTATGAATCTTTCTTCCACCTAGGAGTTAGGAAACCAGATAACATTTGGTGACTCCTCAGGGCCACAAAGCTGCCTTTTCCCCATTACTGGATGTAGAAGACGATGCCTATATTGAACTGCTCCAACAACCAAACCAAATTAATGCTGTAAAGTGAAGAGACTTTAATACTGACTTCAGGTGTTCAGGTGGTGTAAAGTTTTGCAGCTAATAATGTGAGAAGAGGGAAGTAACTTCTGTTTTGTTACGTGCTGGCAGGTGAACACTGCTGAAGTGGGGGGAAAGGACATCTGATAGTAATGTGGAGACCTGCTCGTGGTACTGGAGGTAATTCTGTAAAGGGGGTCGGGCAGAGATGCAAGTAGCTAATTGTGTTGTCCTTGACAGCCACAAATGACAAATATCTTCCAGAGAGGCTGCGTTTTTCACCTGAACGCTTGCAGGAATGTGATCTGTTGGGACAGCAACAGGGAATTGACATTGGAGTAAAAATCATTCTACCCTTGAAAAGTGTGCAAAGTGTTTGGATTTCTTCTTTTGCAGTAAAGAATTGAGTTAATGTGTTGGCTTTCTCACTTTACTTTTATTTTTTTTTCAAGCAAAACATGAAAGCATTCACTATATTCTTTTTGTTATCAATCCTTAAGGAAGAGAGTGTAGGAAATCTTTTAATGGCAGTTGGATTCCAGGCGCAGGTAGGTTGTGAGGATGATATTTGTGTGGGTTGAAGCTGCAGGTTTTCTGGTGTGTGCGTTTGTGTTTTTTTTTTTTTTAATGTATCTTTTGTTATAGATCTGCTCTCATCTCCCTGGAAACTGAGGAATTCGAACAGCAGTTACAGAAGTAAGAGAGGAGCAGGTTTTATGAAAAGGAAAGGCTTATTGGGGGTGATGAGAGTTACCTCACTGTATAGCTAGCATACACCTGCAAAGGAATATGCTTTGTTTACACTGACTACACATTAAAAACAGCACTTGCTGCTCTGTTTTTTCCAGCTCTGAGATCATCAGGGTAAAACTTTTTACCTTTTCAGCTAGCTGATTGCAGAGCTCTGTGTTGTCTCCCACCTGTGTGAGAGCCTGCCTCTGTCTGCCATGTCCTTGAATTCTCCTTGTTGTCTGAATACACTGGCAGCACATTTCTGAAATACCCAGGCATATTGCACTTGAGGCACGAAAATACATGTTCAGTGGAGGCATTGAATGTGCTGTATTGGTTATTTGAATACATATTTTTTTAGATAACTCTGGATGTTGCTCTCTTTGTATGCCAGACGAAGCTGTTTCAGAAAGCCAAGAACTCCACTTGGATGTATAATGGTAGACTTGGGAAGATGCTACGGCTTTGTAATGCATAAGCGCTTTGTATTGATGTGCTGAATGTTCAAGGTGTGTGTGTATGGGGAGTCTGTGAATAATTAACAAATCTGTGTGTTTCATTTTTCTTTGATTGACTAAACATGAGGATTCAAAGTGAGTTCAGCATTCTGTCTGCTTGCTTTATGTTGATTTATTGCTTTGATTATTAATCTTACTAAGCTGAATTTTATGCAAGTTGTTTCTCGCATCCCCATGAAAGAACAAAATGTTGCTATAATAGCTACCCAACTGTGGAAATTAAGATCAAGAAACGGTATCAACTTTCTTGCATATTATTTTCACAGTTTTGGCTGATGTTTTGTCAAGGACAGCACACTCAAATCACTGAATGAGGCCCCTAGAAACTGACAGTACGTGAGGAAGATGGGTACCAAATAAGTCCCTTGTGGTTTATCTACATCCAGTCTTTTGGCTAACAGGATTTTGTACTGAATTGCTGTGTGTGTTGTCTTGGGTGTTGTGTTGCATGTAGGCTGCATACACAGCTGTGGATGTACCCCAGCTCTGATCAGGAGCTGGCCTTGATGCACAGGACTTGACTTTGTACCCGAAGCAGATGCAGCTGGTGGAAGGGTTGGAAAAGTGAAATCATGTGAAAGCAAGGCTGTTTGGAAAAGGTGGTATTTTTTTTTTTATCAGACCAGTTGTGTGCAGCTCTGGTGTTGCTCCTCTTCCCCACCTGGGTATACTGCTTCAAAAGGCTTCTAGCAAAGCTGGAAAAGGCGTGAAGTAGGGTGGTGAAGATGAATGAAGATGTAGAATGATGTCTGTGTGATTGTGTTGGTTAGAACTATTCAGCCTTGAATAAGACATCTGATAGAGGTCTATGTGATTAAAGAGATGAAAGGTTTACTCTTTCTTCTGACAAGAACTAGGGGACATCAAATGGAAACAGCAGATGTCAGATGCAAAGCAAAAGGCGGAGTAATTAAATTCTTGTTACAAGTCTGGAGGATGCTAGGGGCTTGTGAGCTCCAAAAATTCAACAAATTCCATGTTTAAGCTCCAAACAGTCTGGAAGCTCCTTAACCACAAATGGCTACTTGTAGGGAGGTTATTTAGAGGAAGCTTCATTTTCATAGTTGTCTTGTCTTTGCATTCTTTACTGCATAATCACTTTTGGATGGAGTTGGGGATGAGCTACTGGGCTACTGCACCTTTTTGCCTAACTTGGTATGGCAGTTCTTGTAATACAGCTGGCAAAATGGGCATAACTGTCACGAGCAAAATTGCTTTGTTGAAGTTCTTCTTTTCTTAGGACATTATAATAGATCTTTAAACATAGCCACTCTGGAATTTGCAGTTCGACACACTATTGAACGCAGTTGCCTTGTTACAGTGGAAGAACAGGATTTGGTTATCCTTTGGCTCTGAAGCCAGTGTTTTTCTGGCTTTCTTAAGTCAAAGCGTAGTAGTTGTAATAAAACTTTATTAGTTATTGTAAAATCACTTTTAGCAACCTTTGTTGAGCATTTAGTCCAATATTTTGGTCACTTTATTAGTGTGCCTATTGCTGCATGAGGGCATGTATGAACTGTAAAATTTGCTTGTTATTACAGTGTCCTGGCAATACAAACCTCTGAAGATGTCACTTTTTGCACATTTTAATTTATAGGCAGTCTTCTTTTTACATCTGCATCTGTTTGTTCAAAACCACAAAAAGTAATAATGGTGTAAACTGATCTCTTTTAAAGTTATTGGAAGTTATTAGTGAAAAAGGTGAGACCATGACACCCTTTCTGCTTGCTTTAATTTAAAAAGGAGTATGGTGAGGCAGCTGTTAGTCCCTGCTTCTGTGAATTAATTTAACCCTGCCTTTTGGAAAAGCAACTGAGTAGCATAAAGACATAGGGTCTGTCTGTGGACACAGTGAGATTTATTCTGGGATGGTTTGTGGTCTGCATTTAGTGTGCCTTCTGAAATCAGAAACTAGAAATTGCATCTTTAAAAAGGTGTGTTAAATGCTACAGAAACTCTCTGATAAAGGTCGCTTGACATGGCAAGCTTTCCTGCCTTATGGGTGTGTGAAATTTGTCAGTCATTATGGGGCGGATTTTAAAAATTTTATTTTTTTACCCTGAGCAGAAGTTTCTTTAATAATGTTTTTATTTCATCAAGTAATCTTTCTGCTGGCAACTATCTCAGGCAAACAGGATTACCCCCGTGTTAACAACAATCTGTGTTTCACCTCTGAAGATGTACTTCAGAATCCAGTTTTGAATCAGCAGGGCAAAATGACTGCAGTGCTTGGCTGTGCTGGAAACTAGATACTGGGACAAGGATGATGGTCAGCTGTGAGAAGTGGTAGCAAACAGTGAATATGTAGCACCTTACTCCCTTGGTTTTTGGATTGACCCAGATTGTGTGTGGAAAAAAACCCAACAACCAAGGACACTGTAATGAACCCTTATCCATGCTTTATGACAGCTATTTCTTAAGAGGATTATATGTCTTTGTGTCATCTGTGCTGAAAAGAATATGGCCAAGTGTTTTGTTGTTTCCTGATCTTTGTAAATACTGTTCAGAAATCAAGTGCACCCATTTCCTCAAATAAATCCCAGTATTTTAAGAGTTGTTTCGTAAGTGCTATTGGAAGTTCTTTGCTTTTGGAGAATGGTGAATTATTTTATTACATCTGGTAAGTGAGTCATTGTCCATCATTTGAAGTAGCACCGTTGTCCCAGCTGGCTCTGCGGCCCCTTTCCATCCCCAGAGCAGTCTAGCGGGCAGATCTGGCCAGCCAGAGATGTTAAATAGCGAAGGGCTGTTGATCATCTTTGTCTGGTCTGATTACATGTATCTGGTAATACAAAAGCTCTCTCTTAATGCTATAGGTAAAATGCAGGTGAGATGGTATGCCTGGCTTTAAATATTCAAAATATGCCCAAAACTGTCCCCAACAGCTGTTACAGTGCTCTTGTTTAATAATGTAAGCCTGGGTGCTTTTGGCTTGTCTAATCAGACACTTGTTAAAATGCTGACTGCAATCAGGGTAGGAGCGGCTGGCTTCGAGGAGCATCTTTCTTGATGCTGACTTATATGAATTAGGTAGTTCTAATTCAGCAGCACTCGCACAAAGGGATTAATGCATCCTCATGTCTCCTGTCTGGCCCTTGGCAGCTGTTTGTCGGATGGGAAGCTGTGCTGGGTGAGGGTGGTCTCTCTGCCTGCAGCGCACCTGCGTGTCGATTGGGATGTTGTCCTAACTGTTTAAAAGCTCATTAAAGTTGCATCGCCTGTTCTTAGTTCTTTCCTTACCCAGCTCTGGCTAGCTGTCCAGGCTTTTGTGAACAAACCAGAATTGATCATACCAATTAGCTAAGCCCAGGGGAGATTTTGAAATGTTAATGTGTATATTTTTTCTTTGTTATTAGATAGCCCTTTGCTACTGCTAATGATTTGTGCTTCCTTGCTTTGATGCATTTGTTCTTCTTCCCTTTAACAGATCTCAGTAGACTGTTATTTAGGTAACACAATAGACTTCAATGTTTGCTTAGCTTTAAATTTCTAACTCGGTATTAAACTGGTGATATTTCCAGCTGTTGTTGAATTCTACTTGCCTTTTCCCTCCTGCATTGTATCCATCTACAGAAAAGGTGAATTAAATGTTACTTCTGTGCTTGTAAAAGTTGAACAGACCAAATAAAGACTATATACTAAAAGAATAAGTCATTCAACGAAGTAAAGCATCACAAACACTGGAAGTCTGGTGGTTGGTGGCTTCATGAGCTGTGAAGAGAAAGTAAAGGTCTGTATACTGGAAAAAATATCTGAAAACTCAAAGCTGCTACAGGCTTTAAAAGGAGTCAGGTTGTTTAATTTTTTTCTTGATTAAAACTTTCTTACTTTGAAACAAATCCAATAAAAGAGATAAACGTGTAAAGATTGGTTAAGAGGCAGTGGGAAACTATGTTTTGAACCTTAAAGCTATGACTGTTACGCATGTCTTACCAAATGCAAGGCATGCCTCAGCGTGTAGCTTACCTCTTCCTGAAAAATATTTGTCTTTTTCTCACAGAAGACACATTTGGTGTCCTCTTCAGTTTTGTGTTTTGACTGATTTCTCCTTTCTGGACCAAAGTTCAGCAATAACATTGGTTCTGAAGAAATGGGAACTCAACAGAAAGTTGTGGCTTGACAATTGAGAATCTAAACTGATGCGGTGGTTTTGTAGTATTGACTCTATGTGGCAGTTCTAATCAAAATAAACGCATTTCACTTTGTGAACTGGATACTTGCCTTGGAAAGAGGAGAGAAGAAATCAAAGCTTTGGTATTTTAGTCATTAGGATGCAATTACACAGCACTTAAACAGTGATGTTGGTATGTATTCAAACAGTTTCCTCTCTTGAGTATTGCAAGTAAGCATCTTCTCTTAGGCTCATCTGCATTTTTCCTTTCAGAATATAAAAGCTCTTACCTGTTTCTGGTGTTAGTAGAAGTCCTTACATGCTGTGTAGTTAAGAATGTAGAGACATCTCACACCAGTACACTTCTTAGGTTATTTTTGTTTGTTTTAGAAAAATACCGAGCCAGCTTAGTAAATTCCTGGTTCACACCTATACGATTGTGGTGCTTTGTTAGCTAGTCTGTTGAACTATTATATGGGTTTGTAATGTGAGTTTGTTCATATCCAGTGTTTAATCCTTTCTACCTTGATAAGTAGACCCTGTTTTACATCATACGTTTTTATAGCGAAATGTGAAGTAAGGTGTTTCTGCTCTCTCTCAGTATAGAATTATTTCTGGAATACCCTCTATAGCTAGATGTTTGGTGCTTTTGGAGGGCTTGTATCTTTTTTACGTGAGAGCAGATGTTTTAACTGGTGAACTTTTCTTTTGGCGCTTAGGTAGGTAACTTGTCTAACTCAAATTTTCAAGGCATCCCCAGTCTTGTATTCTTTGCTTGATAAAAGTACTGCACGTGCTGCAGCCAAAAGGTTGGCCAGCAAAAGACCCTGCCCGTGTTGCCCCATGATTCATTCCAGAGTGACACTGGATTCCGGAGGAAAGGTCTCTTCGTGCGTGCACACTCATGCCTCCTGCTCCTTTCTCAGTATTAGGCAGACTTCCCGCGTGCCAGCCCTTCTTTGGAGGTTAAAAGAGCAGCAATGCTTAGTAAAACTATGACAAGTTTGAGTGAACGTGTTAAAGGCCAAACCAATGGCAGGGGAGGAGGTTGTGGTGACCTTTATGTTCCTAGGAGGACCCAGCCTGTACCTTGTTCTTTGTATCTGAGTGAGTTGGGTTATTTTTGATCTTTTGTGCTTCTCCCTCTCTTCACGTCAGATGAATTCTAAATTTTTCTTCTATTTTAACATCCTACTGTTCAAACACAAATAGCAACGTCTGTGTTTGTCTATGGGGTGCAATATTTGATGGGAATACCACTTCCTGTGTTGCCACAGTATTTGGCTTATAAAAAGTAATCTGAAAACATCAGAAGATCCTCCATAATATATTTATTAAACCCATAGTTTCCATTATGCTTCAAACACACAGATAGTTCCAACTCATGACATTGTGATAATAAGATGACAGCTTTAAAATGTAGAGCTCTGGCTAAGCCTTCTCCTTCCCATCTTCCTTTTTGGTTTTGGGGGCTCTTGATATTACAGCCTTCATATGGCACATGAATTCTTGGCAGATTTTCCTCTGCTTGTAGTCCAGACCTTTACTGCTGCTCCTCTCACACATTAAAATGTTGGGGGGTTTTATATTCAGTTTCTGTAGCCTTGTTGTCCCTTGTTAACCACAAGGGATAAATAGTTCTTGTTTTATAAATTTGCAAGACACTAACATAATTCCTGCTTTAATACTGCTTGCTTACGCATCTTTTCTCCTTCGGTAATCTCTGGAGATGTCTTCCTCACTGTGAATGAGGCTCTCAGCTCAACTCTGCTTCTCCCTTTCCGCCTCACCTTCAGGCAAATGGGATACCAATTTTTTTTGCCCAAAAAATAAAGACATCCTCACTGGTTGAAGATGCAAAGATTAACTCCAGAAGAGCCTTAGTTTTGCTAGTAGAAACGTGAAGAGTTTTCTCAGCTGTAGAGTGCAGATGGAGGTCGTGGCCATGAGATGAAAGTGCCTGCCTATCTTCTGTGTTAACTAATTTAATTGACAGTCTGCTCTTTGGTTGAGATATCGCAGGCACCAGCTCACTTTAGTGCACTTTCTTCTGCCTCCAAGGCCTCCAGCTCTTGGGAATGGTGCCACATGCCTTGCTGGCCCCACGTGGTGGGTGCATGGAGTCTGAAAATACCTCCAGCAGAACAGTTCATCATGGGGGGGGTAAAAAATGCATTAAAAAAAATGCACAACATAAGGATTACTTTGGGATTGGCAACCGTCAAGTGATTTGTGAAAGAGTAATCAGATTTGGGATCAATAAGTGTGGAAGTGATTATAGCTTTTCTGAAGCTCTGATGCTTTCTTGGTTTTACCTCCCTCCCATAGGCCACAGGATTGGTTTATCATCAAACATATTGCTGCTCAAACTTGCTTTTTGCAAAAACAAAAGCAAGTTTGGAGACTAGATTTCTTCCCTTTGCTAGCTTCTACATTGTAGCTTGTAAAAATCTGTATTCCCCTCAGTGGTAGATGGACAGCCCTCCGTGTGGAGTTGGCAGCAACGTCCCAATGAAATAAGCCTGTGCTGTGGATACCTGCTGGAACACTATTGACACCTTGCTTCAAAGCAGAGCTTTGTAATCCTGACCTGTTGCTCTCAATTTTAGATGGAAGTTGAAGGATTTTTATTTATTTATTTATTTATTTTTTAGATGCCCCCTCGCTCTGGCTAGTGGCAGGCTAAGGGAGAGACATACTCCTCGTTCCTCTCGATGGGACTTGAGCAAGAATTTCAGTTAACAAAACAGATTATTCCTAATCAAACTAGTTTTGTAACAGAAGAATAAGTTGGAAAAGGAGGTTTCAGATGGAGATGGATGTGATGTGCGGAGCTGGATCAGTGCTCTTCTCTGCAGCAATGAGTTTATATGCATCCAGGGATTCCCTCTCAACCGAGGTGCAGCTCTGGGCAGAGACAGGGCTGTAATTTTAAGCCTTGAGAGATGGACTTAGCCAGGATTGCCATAGGTACTGTTTTAAGACTGAGTACTATAAATGTAGGCTTAAGGATAACGATGTGTTTCATGATCATTCATCTACATAATTACTTTAATATATATGTGGGGTTTGTTTCTGTAAATTGAAGCAATTAGATTGTGACTTTCTGCACAGCCTTGCAAATAGGCTGGTAAAGACTATCCAGTTCTGCACACACACTTATCTCAATACCAGGTGTGTTATTTCAGTGCCACTGTGATGTTTTTCTGTTCTGGAGATCCACAGGCAGTGAGAATTCAGCCTTGCCACAAGCAGGGTGAAGTACTTTGTTTCAGCTCTGGCTAACACTGCCCACAGATGAAATGCTGTGATACGTGTCCTGACAAGAAGCTACACTTCCATAGAAGGGGTTTTTATTTGGTTCAGTGACGTAGATAAACATTCTTAATCATTAGACTTATTATGACTTAAAACCTTCAGCTTAGATTTCTGAGCTGCAAATTTTCATTCTAAATGAACCAATTTTTCTTCCCCTGTGGTATTCCCATGTTTGGACAAGACACTTTGAAGTCAAGCAAATGCAATTTAACTTTGAAAACAACAGTGATGACTACAGTGGTACTCCACATTCTTTCTTGTTAAACAGAATGATATTTTTAAAGGTGGTTTGCTGCTTTTCTTTCTGCAGATACTAAGGTATGTAGAGAAGTTACCATGGAAGGGAGATTGGGGAAAAAGAGAAGTATAAAGTTTGCCTTTCTGCTTTAAGTATCTTTGAGACCTCCCAAATGATACCTTTTTCCTTTTTCTTTCCGTTTCGTCATATTGAGAGAAGTCATAGAGGAGTATAGCTTTTTCTTGGT
>JAOXJM010000004.1:2260922-2275683 GCA_026413425.1 Tringa solitaria
TAGACCAGGTTGCTCAAAGACCCATCCAGCCTGGTCTTGAACACTTCCAGGGATGAGACATCCACAACTTTTTTGCCCATCTCTGGGCAACCTGTTCCAGTGTCTTTCCACCCTCAGAGTGAAGAATTTCTTCCTGATATCTGGTATGTCTTCCTAACATCTAGTATTTCTTCTCAGCAGAATAAAACTAGAGCATCAAGCCCATATTCACAGACCGTTGCATAACTAAAAAGCTGATAAGCAATCCATCCAGTCTCCAGGAATGATTATTTTTTTGTTTGTTTGCTTAATTTTAAGATTTTGTTTGTGATGTTTTCCATGATGAAAGATACTCCTTGCAGCTTCATAGAATAATGTAGGTGAAGTGCCCTTAGGAGATCTTTGGTCCAAGATCATGCTCAAAGCAGGTCCAACTAGATTAGGTTGGCGAGGGCATCCTCTAACAGGGTTTTGAGTATCTCCAAGGGTGGAGATGCCACTGCCTCACTGGACTTACTCTCAGTGCTTGACTGTTGTGGTGAAAACATTTTCTCTAGTTGTGTTTTCTCGTGTTGCAACTGTCTGTTACCAGTTGTCATTCTACTGGGCACCTCCAAGAAGAGTCCGACTCGGTCTTCTCTGTACCCTCTGATTACGTAGCTGCAGACTATGTAATGCAGTTAAGACTTTGCCATTCATCTAAAAACTGAACAAATCCAGTCTTCTTAGTCTCTCTCAGCTTGGTTATCTTGGAAGTTTTTGTAGCAGATGCAGATGACCTAGAGGACTTCTGGCCTTTCAGCTGCTTTCTCGCTTTTTGAGGTGAAAGGAAATACTCACTGGAGTAGTACCACTTGGTGAAAGACTGCAAGGCTTTCTTGCTTGTTCTGGATTACAAGTCTCAACAGCTTTCCTTTGCAGTCATTCTATACCTTGTGTCAGACGTGCTTCAGTTGTAAACAAGTCCAGCTCAAGGGGAACTCACTCACCTGCCAGATAGGTGGTTTATATCCAAAATGAATGAGTTTTGCCACTTGATTCAGGCTGTACAGATGGAAACCGAGTTCTGCTCTAAGAACAAGGTGTTCCTTGTAAATTCAGACAGATTTTTAAAGACTCTTTTTAGATTCATATGATTTTAACTGTACTAATTTGACTTTCAGAAGTAAAGGGGGGGACATTGAACAGTGAAAAGTCTTCCCTCTTTATCTTCTCCTGACAGATGGGGCATATTTATTTGAGAACCAGATAGCTGCTGAAGGTGAGTCCCATTACCAGTGCGTGAGTCACTGTTCACATGAGCTTAAGAAAACCCAGTTAGTTAAGGGGACATTGTCCAGTCTGGCATACTTGCCATCAGAGAGTCCAATTTTACAATAAGCACTCAAGCTGGAGCCACAGTTTCACAGTACAAAGCAACAGCAACGCTGACTTCAGGAAAGCTTTTCCCCCTCTACTCTGCCCAAGTCCGGTTATTCCCACTACTGTGTTTTGGCACAGCACTGAAGCTGTTTCTCTAAAAAAGAAAAACAATTTTAAAAAATTGATTTTTTTTTTTTTTTCTCTGTGGGAGCAGGGGAAGAGGGGAAGGAGGGGTGCAAGGGTGGTTTCTGCTTGCTTTCTTAAAGTTGGGTAGGTTCCCTGCAAATAATTAGGCTGAAATAACAAGGGCAGATGCTATATTGCTATGGGGAGGGACTGTGGCAAAGACCTGGGGTGAGAGGCAGGAAGGTCAAACTGTGGGTTCACCAGCTTCTTTGTAATGGTTACATTTTCAGAAATGATCCGTTCAGACATCTGCCTACCTAGATCTCCTTAGCAGTTATGGTGTTAATTATATTTGCTTAAAGTTTATAATACAAGTTTATTTACAAACAAGGCTCAGAGTACTGTACCCTCCTTTTTATTCTTTTTTTTTTTTTAAATCTACATCTAGGGTTTTTTTTGAGTACTTGACCTTAAATAATACTGCTTTAAGAAAACAAAAACAAAACCCCAAGGCAAATCTTGTTAAATTTTGTAATTGAATCAATTGGGTGCCAGTTTTTCATAATTTTTGCACTGAGGTACAATGCTGCCTTGGAAGAGGCCTGCTCTAGCATAAACTCTTTCCTAAATAAGCATTTCTGTCCCTTTGTCCATTTTCCTCTGTTGCTTAATATTCAAGAAACTGGTTTCGCTTCCTAGGGGGTCCTAGTTTTGCTTTAGTGTCTTGCAGCATGCTTCATTCCTATTGTTGCAAAAGAACAGTAATTGTCTAATCTTACCATTATACTCCTATATTCAAATGTCCTGACTTTCTACTGTTTAATGTGCTTAGTAACATCAACTTAGCTGTGAAGCTATTAAAACATTGTGTTGCATTTTAAACCTTTTTTCCCCTCACTGTGATATATATGCTGCAGTATATACTCAGTATCCATGATAGCTTCTCATAGTTCTAGTATCTCTCATCTATTCCTTTCCCTTGAGGATTGGTCTAAACTATTCTCAAAGTTCTTAGTTTAAAAAAAGAAAGTGTTACATGTCTGTACGTGTATCTTTCTCTAGTAATTTATTATAAGTCATCGTTTATTCCTTGTACATTTTCTTGATTGGGATACTGAAAGAATATAGAATGGTATTGAAAAGTTTATTTGGAAATAAAACTTATTTACCTGAAGAAATGTTTATTTCCTACAGGACACTAGCTCTTGCATCTATAATTCAAGAGTACAGGTGTCAAAGGTAGAGATGACTGGCTTAAGTACTTACCTTGAAACATGGATAACAGGACTGTTGTAGTTGGTTTTTTTTCCCCTCAGTTGGCTGGAAGAAAAAAATCTGCAAGTAGTTATTTCAGATAAACTAGGCCTTTTAGTCCTATCTATTGATTTGGTTAGTCAATTTGGATGACCAAACTAAATTGCAGTATCATCAGTCTGCTTCCTTCCCAGGTTTGAGAATGCACTGGATAAATGCTCCTGATAGCAGATAAGGCTGTCGCTTCCATTTTTGAGGTGGTCTGGTATCCTGTGATATGTGGCAAAACATGATTGGGATGTCACAGGGGATTTTCACCTTTCCAGCTCTTTCCCAATTCCCATTTTCCTGTTCTCCTCTGTCGGTGCTGTTTCCAGCTCGTGGCGAAAGCTAATGGCTTCTCTTTCAGCTTTCTGCAGGCAGCTTGAAATGTGAAATTCAAAATCAGATGAGGTCTCTGTAGTTATCACTGAATGGTGTTTCTTTTCTCATTCCTGTAGGTTTAAATTTCTGCCATTAAGCGTCTTACAGAAAAAACAAATGGTCTGGCCTCATCTGATGTCTTTGTAAAGCTTTGTAGAAACGACTCCTTGAAGAAAGAACAGTTCTGCAATTAGTAGGATTTTGCTCAGTGTTAGAGGTTGAAAATCTTGCTGGCAAGGCAACTGGGTCTGTGCCAGAACATCCTTTTAAATACCCATATTCTGATCCCGTTTCCAAAGGCAATACTAAGAAAGCCCAACCCCTTTGGCTGCTTAGAAGAAAGCTCGTGCTGGAAGGGATCCATCTTATCAGCTTGTGCCATTTTCCACTGAAGAGGAGCTCTTTGTCCTTTGCTTTTCTGAGAGCCTCCTGCCTCTCTTACAAGTGATTTTTCTTGCCTATTATGTCCCTCTCTGAGCTGCCTTGTTAGTGCAGGGCTGAGGTGGCCTTTATGCAGGGGTTGAGCTGCCATCAACAGCTCCCTCCTCCCTCTGGTACAAGGGAGCGCTTCCGACTCCTGCCCGCTCCCCATCCTCGCTCCTCAGCTTTCAGAGCCTCCGTGTGGCCTTCTCGCCCACAGGGATGGATCGTCTTTGCCTAATGGTGCACCAGCTGTCATCACAGGCTTGGAAACTCCAGCCCCGTTTTTTTTGTCGACCCTTATTCTCACCAATGATCTTAAGGGTGATCACCAGATAAAAAAGCTACGTGAACTCATAGCTCCCACCCCCATAGGTGTTTATGGTACATGTAAGTATGTCCAGCCATTGATAGTTTCTCAGAAACAGATGGAAACAAAATGGCATCATGGGACTGGAATTTTATTAGTTATCATTGTTCCTGTTGTGCTTTGGAAAATGCATTTAATTTGAGATAACTAATGAGAAAGTGGTGGGGGAGCGTTTCCAGTGGCGGCTTTGTTGCCCGACTGCTGGCTGCGGCTGTGCCTCTGCAATTTGTTGGGCATGTTGGCCCTTAATATATCCATTAACGTGATCTCCTCTTGGACAGAGCGAGTCGCTGGCTGCCAGTCTGTTCTGTCCACTGCTGTCGCTTTCGGATTTTGCGGAGCATGAACCCGTGAGCCGTTATGTCAGTAATAACCATAGTCCTCTTCTTGAATGCTTTTTCCTGGTGAGCAGCCAGTTTTCTGTAGATTTGAAGGATAGAAACAACATGGAGGGATTAGCTAGGTTGCTTGCACTTGCAGGAGGTGTTTTTACCTGCTCTGTAGGACAAATGCAAGAATGTGTAGTCTGTACGTGTTTATTTTCAGCCATACAGTAGCAATCCTCGCCATGTTTTAAAAGCAGAGTCTGAGTTGCTATATATTACAGTATCGATGTCTTTCAGAGAAAGCTGCCAACTTGATCAAAGTAGAGCAAAGAGAAAACACAAGCTTGGAGCATTTGAATTTACTGACCTCATTACCTTGTCTCCAGCACTTAAAATTAAGCTGTGCAGACAACAAACTTCCGTCTCACTGAGACTGAGAACCGGTTTTGATGGCACACTGAATTTGTAGTGTCTGCTACTTCTGGCCCTTACTGCACAAATCATAACGGCGTCTTTACCTAAGCCTTAATTAAACCTCCACGTAAGCTGGGTTTTAGTGATATTTACACATTGTGACCAGAAAAGCCTTACTTTTGTGCCAGCGTCACTGTTTCCCACGGATTTCTGAGCAAGGAGCAAACGGATCAGCTCGTGTCCTTTTGTGTGTCTATTTGCTATATGATTTTTTTTCATTGTTACCAAGGCAACCCCTCCTACCCACTCCCCGACAGGCGAGGTCTCAATACAATGTAAGTTATTGTCTGGAGCAATTATTAGGCTATTATTAAAGCACCATTGAAATATGTCAGTATCCCGTAGGAATTTTAAACAAGTGGGAGCAAAGACAATAGTGAGCATTAGAGGACTGTGAAAGCCTCGTGCTGCTGGTAGCTCAGGGAAGATGCCTGTAGCCCTCCTGAAAAGAGCTTATAAGGTATGGCCAGTCTTCCCAAATTGGCAAAAGTCAGGACTTGCCAATGTGGACTAAGATTGAAAGGTGAAAGGGGGGAAATGGCTATATTGCTCTTTAGCTCTGTGCCGCTCCTCATGTGGCTGCCATGCACGCAGAACGTCTTTGTCCAGGTGAAGTACAACCCATTGAGTCATATGGTAGCACTGAGAATATCGTTTTGATGGAAATGGTAGTAAAATATTCCCATCCCACACAGATGGAAGAGTGTTTTTTGTTGGAAAGCCTTCTGCATTCACAATCCCTATTTGTGTCCTAAGTTTAGAAGTGAATTATCCATCATCAGTGAAAGGTTGTGCAAGAACTGCGCAGCAAGTAGGTAAAATAAGAGATGGAAGTGAACCTTAAAACGATATTAATTTATAAGATTATAGTGTAGTTTTTTTGTTTTCAAAAGCAAAGAATTCCCGACTGTGGGAATTCAGAGATCTAGGAGCAGGGCTTGCCTTACACTCTCCTCTTACAGTACATGTTTTCTGGAGGTGCCACTGGGTTGTATTCCTGCAGCCACTCATGCAGCTGTAACAGTCCAGCCTTTTCCGTACCATCCCATATCCTGGGACTGAATTTTCTGTCGCTTTTGTCTTGCTGATGCAATCCTTCTGTTGAGCAATAGCAAAACTAACAGGGTTTTATAGCACCGTATCGATTTCATCCAGGAATTTCCTTCCAAGAACCTGCCATGTTGTCACAGGTCAAAGATGTCACCAGACTGATTTGGCATTTCATTTCTGAAAGTTGCCAGGAGAGGACTGCAGCTCACTGAGAACATCTTTGTTTCAGGCTGCGCAAGTGTTAAGATCAATTGTAGGTGCAGATGGAGAATCCATTAATGATTCTGTGTATGGGGGGGGAGGGGGAAAGCAGGAGAGTTTACGAGAACCTTATTTCTTGCTGTTGGAAAGTGAGATTGTTTCTGGTTCTTTAGAAACTAATTTCTCTGGCAAGATTACTTTAAACTCATGTAAAGATCCACTTCCATGGTTTCCCCTTCCCACCTCTTGGGAAAGGTCTTTTCCTCTGTCCCAGTCTTGCTGCAGAGGTGGAGAGGTCTGCCTCATTCCTCAGCACTGTAATGTGGCACGATAAATATTTGGGGATATATCTGTATGTCTATTATTTGTTGTTCCTTTTAGACTGGAGCACAATATCATAAGGCTATAATGCTTACCCTGATATATAGCATATTTCTTGGTTCTTGTTTATGGTTTTTCTGCCATTTACTTCTCACGTAGCTTTTGTGTCCATGGATAGCAGCAGTGAGGGATTCCCAGCTAGTAGAGACCTGAGAGCATCTGAATTCATCTGCTGCCAGCAGAAGCCTGCGGTGGGGTTCAGTTTTACAGTTCCAGAGTCATTTCAGTGCTTGCCTCTGCTCCGCTTGCTGTTTCCCTGACCGCTGGTGAAATAGGTGATGTGAATTTTCTGAGCTCTGTGGTTACCCGTAGGTTTGTGGATAGCAGCAAAGAAAACAGACACAAACACCTCC
The DNA here is from genome assembly GCA_026413425.1 of Tringa solitaria. Lineage (NCBI taxonomy): Eukaryota > Metazoa > Chordata > Aves > Charadriiformes > Scolopacidae > Tringa > Tringa solitaria. The sequence goes on from JAOXJM010000004.1 coordinate 2,267,642, forward strand.
ACCACAGCTGCTCAGAGCTTTTCTGTGTTTTGGTGGCGTTCGCAGGCAACTCACTGCTGTGTCCTTAACGAACACTGCGGTGTTGTAGAAGTTGTTTCTTTGAGAATTTGTTAAAGACTTGTTAAAGGAAGTCAGATTTCGTAGCTGATGGCACGGGATTATCTATCCGCATATGTCTTTTGACAGCGTTACAATTTCAGGCTCTGAAAATGATGTAACTATTTTACTAGAATAAAATAATTACAGTTTTCAGAGAGAAATCTAGGGCAGTAGGCTATGGGTCATAGGAAACACTTGCTTTGGCAAACATTTTACCACTCAAAATAAAAAGTAATTATTTGAAATTATAAAATATTTTTACAATGTTACAAGCCTTTTATTCAGTACTGGCAGCCTTCCTAAAAGTGTAAAGCTTGCCTGAATACACCATCACCTCTATGGAACATTGTTTAATTCTTGTCAAACTTACCCACTTGAAGCCTTATGTTGTGCAGATTTGAAATACACGCACATGTATTAAACACGTTAAATCTTTCTTACTAGTGGTTGTAGAGGTGGCATGTATTGATACTACATTTGCAGGGAAAGAGCTTATTTTCTGTCTTTCAGTGCGAATGGAGCTGCTCATGAGGAGAAGATACACACTCTGTGGCTGTCCCAAGAAAAAGTCATGATTATTTCTTAAGTGGTATTAAACAACTTGCTAATAAGGCGTGCTAGGTCATGCGTTAGTGAATCCTTATGTTTGCTTTTGCATTTTGAAATTAAAATGATAAAATTCTTTAAAGTTAGCTGCAAAGGTTCTCTCTCACAAACTCTTTCTTCCTGTAAATTTCCTAGCTTTGCTCTTGTACAATAAACACAAAAGCAAATATATCCATTAGTGCAGCAGCAGCCACTCGGATTGGTCTTTTCAAGCTTGTTCTTAAAAAGCGAGATTGATTTAATGATCAGTGACTTTTTGTATAGAGGCTGCTTGTGTGTAGTTGTATTTTGTGCCTTGTGGGTGTTCTCCTGTCCCTCAAAACAATCCCGTGTAATTGATACTGTCAGCTGAGCTGTGTGCTCGATGGCTGCAGCGCCAGGGCTGCTCAAACCCTGCCAACAGAGGACTCGGCTCATCTTGATTTAAAGAGAGGGACCCACCCAGCCCTTAGGAAAGGCTATTTTTTTTTCCCCAATAACTTATTACAGTTTCCTCTTACATGTATTTACATTTTATTGTTTACCTTTTGTCTTTGCTGCCTTTGATACCTTGTGTTCACGTGTTCTCTTGTAGTTAGGAGGTACAAACCCTATAGGGGTCTCATTATCTTTGCTTTGTAGCTGTTGAGTATATTAGCACTAAATGGACCTTTCAGAAGGTAGGGTGATTGTAGCAAATGCTCAGTTCAGTCCTGGCTACGAATTTTAAATGTTATTTAAGTCCCTTGTCTGTATGAAGACTTGGTTTTCATCCCACAGGGTTTTTTTCAGACTTGCTTTTGCTGTGTGCAGTGCTAGGTGGATGTGACAGCCTGTAAGTGCTTGTCAGGTATGCTCCAAAGTTGAACTCTTTCCTCAAAATGGACGGTGTGTGCCATCTGAGTCTGTCCATTACAGAAAACGTGCTGTCTTTGCCTCTGGTGCAGGCTATTTCCTTTGTGTCAGCAGTTCCTCTTCTCACAGTCTCAAAATCTGTGGTGAGTTCTTTCTGCATCTGAGAGGTTGACAGACACATCAAGAGATACTTGGGTAAGTTTGCATCCAAGACAAGGAGCCCCTTTGGTCTCCTTTACTCGACTGAATTTGAGATTACAGCAATTGTGGAAGTTATCAGCTGTGGAGAGCAAAGCTTTTGTCACAGCAGGTATCAGTATATTATTTGATAAAGAGATGGTGGCATCCTTCTGGCTACCCCATCTTGTATTTCTGCTGAATCCTGACTGTTTTGTCATCTGCATGCTACCTGCCATGTGGCACGTTTCATATACTTGTTTGGCAAAAGAGAGGAAAATACATCCGTGTTCCACTTTAAAAATAGTGCAGCCGTCTGTAAGACCAGTTGTGTTGGGTTGTGGAATTGCCGTGATCACACTGTCTCTTAAGACAGCTTGATAGCTACAGAACTACAGTTTCGGGGTGTGCCTGTGAATCAAGTGATAAAACAGCAAAGAAATCTGAAAAACAATTCGTATGTTATACGTGAGTAATCTTTTGGATTACTTTTTGGTTACGTTACCGTTATTTTCAGGAGCACAGCAAGAAGTTTTATGAAGAGCTGAGTTGACTCTGGTGGGTCAAAAGAGGTGGCTGAGACCTGGCAGTCCTCAGGCAGGTTTAGCAGGAATAGAAGCCCTGTTTCTAATTCAGGGTGATGGAAACCAAACCAGAAGCAAATAGCTCTTGTCAGGGGTAGGAACAAATGCGGTGTCAGCAGCTTTCCTTTGTATTGCAGCAGAGTGTGGGCATACAAGTGGTATTGCTATCATGTGTACATATACATTTTTCTGTATATTCAAATATATATTCATGGTCTTTTAGGATTGGCAAACTGAGATTTTTCAGCCTGAGAAATTCCTTTGAGGTTATCTGTGTATATACGTCCTTCAGGAAGCTCTGCGTGCCTGGATATGGACATTTTGCTTGGGTCTCTGACTTAAATTTTTGCTTCATTCATTCCATCCTGTCCCTCCTAACCCATCCCTCTTTTCTTTCATGACTGTAATGAATTAATGATTTTATGTAAATCTGGTGTGTGATGGACTTGGGTGTGCCTTGGGACTTGTTTAAGCTATCACATAGGAAATGCATCATCTGCTTCATTTTTTCTGCAATTGCAGTCAGTTTTTCCTTTATTCCTTCTCCCTACTTTCTATTTTTTCATTATTTTTTTTTCTTTTGCTTAAAGCAGTTCTTTAAGCATGTTTAGACCATTAAAGCTTTAATTCTTTTTTCCAGCCTCTCTCCCTGCTCCACCCCCTTTATTTTCTACCTAAATAGGAAGGATAAAAAGCAACCATCCCTGCATTACATACCTGATTGCTATTCAGTTCCCAAGGGAGACGCCCTGAGAGCTAAATGCAGGGGCTGGAGGTCTGGGCTCTCTGGTTAGATTCACTGAATGTCACTAATTAGAGTAGAGTAGCCACTTACATATTTATTCATGTTTCAGAACAGTTGGTGAATCAATTGAGTGAATGAACTGGGGGCAACTTCAATGCTTCTCGTGTGTGAATATGCTTAAAAGAAACCCCCAAACATATTGAAGTTGTTTCCTTGTGGCTTGCTGGTACAGACCAGCATGGCTGTAGCAAAATGTCATTTTCATGTGACTTTTTGGGTGATGCTTTTTCCAATCCTAGTCTTCTCGTATTGAAGAGGAGCTGATTCTATCCTCAAAATAAAAAAAAAAAAAAAAAAAAAAAAAAAAAAAAAAAAAAACTTCTCTTCTGGTGAGAAGAAAATAATGTTACTTTAAGGCCATCCTCACTCTATTTGTAGTTAATGGCTTAAATTGCTTAAAGCTTAAATTAATATCCTTGCAGGAAATAAAATCAGGACAACTTGTGCTGAAGTGTTTCTGACAGATAGTGCAGAATAACCTTGCAATACATGGTGGTTTTTTTTAAATGGAGCAGATTGATTTCCCCATAAACACCTTGAAGTGTTGCCTTTCACCAAAATTCTGTCTGAATTTAGCTCCTAATTGATAATAGCTCATTTACGTTTTCCGAGCAGGATGGTGACAGCCTCCTGGTCTCCCCTTGCTGAGAGATTTGCATTCCATCTGCTCTGGCTGTTGATTAGCAGCATGCCAGCTACATGAGCAGTGTTTCTGGACGCTATGGTCATCTGTTGCGTTAAAATTTTTCAGTGGGGACACGACCACAAAGCTTAAAAGCACGGTTAGGGGAGAGAGAATAACGCTTTTGGGTTTCGCTGCTGTTAGAGGGAGAGTGCCTCGTGGGCTGCGTGGCTTGAAAGTGCATCGTTGGGGTCCAAATTTCCTGGAGCACCACAAAAGCTTTCCAACACTTGGTGGACAAAGCTCTGAGTTCTTTCTTGCTTGCTGCTGCTACTATTCCATTTGTATCACCCATACTTTAAATAAGGTGCAGTCTTTATTTAATAGGTTTTGCAGGGAACAAGACTTCAAGTCAACCATAGCTTCAAAGTGGTCAGCATCTTCTTAACTGCTGCTTGGCAAAAGTTGCTGGGGCTGGCAAGGGACTGGCAGATTTTTTTCCCACCAAAGCACGTTTAATTTCATTTACCCTTAACACAGAAAGAGCTGGTGTGTAAGGTGATGCGAGTATGTTTAAAGTTCAGCAAATATAAAGGTAGGATGGAGAGAGAAATGGGTCCCTGATATCTGAAATGTATTGTAGAACTCTCTCCTCTCCCCAGTGTTTTAAAAAGTGAGTCCAGCTTTTAATCCATAAGTGTCACACTAAAATGCTCTAATTTAATTGTTTTGTGTTGTGTGGGATACTACAGAGTAAAGCTGAGGTTGCTCGTCCTAATCCTGAACTTTTGTGCTCTAATTTGGCTACGTTAGCTGGTTTATAACCTCTGTTGCAGAATGTTTTAGGGTGCGTCTGCCTTCTGTCACTGTTGAGTGTGTCAACTTGAAGATGAAGCAAATTGATTTGGGAAGATATCCATAGACGATTTATTCAGGTTTATTGAAAATATTGTTTTGCTGTCCACTTGCACAGCTGATACTGCAACTGAGACTTATAATTCAGGCTTTTTGCCATTGTCATGAATTGAGGTAAAATAGAATTAATCGTGGTAGCTCTGTAATGCTTTCGTTGATGTGTAAATAAGAGGTGACTTAGGAAGTTGGGCCATTCATTTTTGGTTGGTTTTTTTTTTTTACCCTCAGCATACTTAGAATTTGTATTTGGATGCAAAATCTTTCTATTGGCAGTCACTTCTGCAGTTTGTGCATTCCCTTCCCACCGGGTTTTGTTCTGTAAGCAATAGGAATTGGTGAATGCTTCCTTTTGCCTTTTTATTTACCAAGTGCCAGCAGTGCTGTGCATTGAGCCTGGGGGAAATGTACGGGGGGAATCACATGCCTCTAAATCTTTCTTCTCATTTGGGGTGTAAAAATCCTTTTCAAAAGGATTCCAGTTCCAGTCTGGCAGGGATGCTCCAAGAGGAGATACCCAGCCCTTGAGATTTCTGGCTAGGGACTTGTGCTGTGCAAAAAGAAAGACATTAGCTTGGAAGACAGACAGACAGACAAACAAGTGCAGTCCTGGTCTCCGTTGCATTTTAATCTTAAACTAAAATTACCCCGTGAACACAGGAGCTCTGTTGAAGAGTTGAAGTGGGCATAGACTTTCAAATCAATCCCTTTGAAAGACCATCTTCTCTCCCCTTGAAGGAAGGGCATTTGCACTATAGCTTATTCCTTCCATGTACTTAAGCCATAGCAAAGCTTCCGCTTGCAAAGTGGAGTCTGAGGAATGCTACTTTTACTTGAATTGGGTTTAAACAAGCCCTTTAAGCGCAGGATGGAGAAGCAGGGAAGGCAAGGGATGCTCCATGAATGTGGTTTTGAAAGAAAACAACGGCAGACTTGTGGAAACCTGCACTGGAAAACTTCTGCTTATCTTGAATTTACCACAGCGTCTCCAGGCGTGCTTCAATCCGTATTTTTTAATGAGTAGCAAGGTGGGGCTCAGCTGGGTGGCTGCACTCCTGTGTGAGAGCGAGGGGGAATATAACCTTGGGTAGGCTTTGTACTGCTGCGAGGATCTTACAACATCTGTCACTATAATAATGTAGGGAATTAAAACAGAAGAATTACTGCCTTGAGTAGATAAGTAGCTACCTTAACGCACGTTTACTGGTGCTGGAACTAGAGGGGTATCATTTAAAAAGAGAAATGTTGGTTTAAATGGTGCAAAACATTTAGGAAGACACTGATGTAAACAGTAACGTGAATTAAAAAGCTGGTATGTTTCCTCCTTTCTGTGAAGTCAAAAAGAGCTGAACAGGGATGGACTCGATCTCAAAGGTCCCTTTCCAACCATGAAGATTCTGTGATTCTATGGTCTGACTGTAAAGGTCCCCTGGTAAAATCTTGCACAGAACCACTCTCAAGCCCCCAGTCATTTCTCTGAGATACCTCAGAAACAAGTTTTTCTTCATCTGATAATTGCTTGCTTATTGTCTTCTCGCTAACTGTTTGCTCTTAATAGCTGGTAAAATAAAAAGGGAAAAATGAATTTTAGTAGTCTTCACTCCCTGGGGGGAGATTAAGCCATCGATAGCATGTTTAAAGTAGACTTGTCTTTGTACTGTACGTTCATTGTCCTCCATATGGGGAGCCTGTAGTTGGTTCTGCATCATCTGTCTTGTCTTTCTGGTTGCTCTTAATATTAATTGAAGTCTTTCCCAAGACACAGTTTTGTTAATCTTCCTTTTGTCATTTCCTTTTTCCCCCCCCATATCCCCAACAAATATGTTCTTGTGTGTTGAAAAGAGGTTTAAAAGTAGCATTAGGTTTTTTTTTTTAATGTGGGCTGTCCATTTATTCACCGGGTTTTTTACCACGAGTATTAGTATTTCTATTTCTTTGCTCAACTTCTGAATTTTGTATGTGCTGTAATTGTTATAAGGATGCAAATAGTTTCCTGGAGTGATGGGTATAAGTCTCTTATCAGCTCCAATTATGCAAAATGTTTTCAATTAGCTATAAATCCCTTTTCTACCTTCCCCCAGACAAACACAACCAAGGAGGGCTCTCCTGGGACACGCTGGTGTGTGGTGCAGGGACAGGCTTTCACTGTCTAAATTGTGTCCTGTCCCAGGAGCGTTAGGATCAGAAAGCACGCTCTGCTTACTCCCCGAATTCTTAAAAAGTTATCATGCTCATAATTACACCATTTCCCTAAAGACTTTCAGTATCACTGTTGGCAACCTATGGGAGGAGGTAGCATCTCCATCTCCAGTTTCTCACAAGCAGCAACGGAAACAAATGAGTGTCCTGGACTGCAAAGATACTGGTTTTAATTTTTTTTTGAGCTTATTCCTGTACTGTCCAAAGTCATAGCAGGTGGTTAAGTGCTCCGTCCAATACCAGTAACTACCAAAGCGGGATGCTTTGTTAGATGGACTGATGGCTAAATGTGAAATGGCAATTTCCGTGGTGCCGCATGAGGCAGAGAACAGATGCTGTCACTGAGCAAAATGTTCCCGTAAGCTTTGAGGTGGTTCTGGCTCTGAGGTTACCACCTCCATGTGCTGCAGCAGAGAAGAACCAAGGAGAAAGCAGGGGAGTTTCCTGACAGAAATACTTGTCGCATGGAGGCTTTATTGAAAAAGCTTGAAGCCCTCTGGATGTGGGTGATGTTTGCTTGGGTAATGCAGAGGAAAGGCATGTACCTTCTGCCTGATATGGAGAAGACTCCCCTGTTCAAACCAGTGCTGACTCCGGTTGGCCCATGTACGTACTGAATTATCTGCAGCAGGAGGAGATAACTCTGGGTTTAAATAGCTTGGTTCTTCAAAAGAAGTATTTTTGAGGCCCTCTTAATACTGCCTCTGTAGTTGAAGTTTACCTTTCTCCCTGTTCTGCCTTGAACTGATTTTGCTGCTTGTTTTAGCCCTTTTCTTTATCCCTCGTTCATGCTTCGGCTGCTGTTTTCACAGCAGCCTGACAGGGTCCGACTGGGGAGGGTTGGAGAATAGCTTTTTCCAGCACGTGGTTGTTTGATTGCACAGTTGTAGCAGAGCAGCTGGTGTACATTTAAGCCCTCCCGTAGGCCAGCAGCCTTTCCAAAGGAGCGGGCTGTTGGACTGCTGGGCTTGCTCTTGGACCACATGCACAAGGAGCCTGAACAAGGGCATGGTCTGGGCATGTTTAGTTTGGAGAAGAGGAGGCTGAGGGGAGACCTCATTGCCCTGAAAGGAGGTTGTAGAGAGGTGGGGGTTGGCCTCTTCTCCTAAGGGAATAATGACAGGACCAGAGGAAATAGCCTGAAGTTGTGGCAGGGGAGGTTTAGATTAGATATCAGGAAGAATTACTTTACTGAGAGAGTGGT
>JAOXJM010000004.1:2275783-2302215 GCA_026413425.1 Tringa solitaria
GAACAGCCTGCCCAGGGAGGTGGTGGAGTCGCCATCCCTGGAGGTATTTAAGAAAGGTGTAGACATGGCACTTCAGGGCATGATCTAGTGCCCGAGATTATTGGTTTGTGGTGGGGTGTTGTGTGTGGTGTTGTCGGTGTGAGGTTTGGCTGGTGGGTGCTTTTTTTTGCGTGGTTTTTTTTTTTTTTGGTGGAATTTTTCTTTTTTTTTTTTTCTAATGTGGTTGGACTCGACGATCTCAGAGGTCCCTTCCAACCACGGAGATTCTGTGATTCTGTCTTAATGCTGGAAGATGTCATTTCCTAAAGCTCCTAGAGTCCATATCCTGCTGGTGACCACCTGCGAATCCTGATGAACAGCAGAACTACTTAGGACACAGGAGTCTCAATTCGGGCGAGGGTGGGCTGGCTGGCGGTGTGGCACAGGTGACCTGCTTGTCAGGCTGCATTTGTGGTGATGGCTTTATCACTGTGAAAGGGTTGGTAGTGCCTGGGCCTCTTATTTCAGCATAAATTAGCACTTGTCTTGTAGGACTTGCTTATGTACAACCTGGTTTTTGCCAGCAATTTAAAAAGAATAATTAAAAATATATATACACACACTGTAGAAACTGATATTTGGTGGAGGGAGGGAGAAAGTAAGTGTGGTAGAAAGCACGGAAAGAACAAGACTTAAATTGCATTTCAAGATGACTCTGCCCTGCATTTATCTTGTTCTTCAGGTGAGTGGGTGACAGGTTAAGTCTGTCGCAGCGCGCATGTATGTACCTTGTTAAACCTTTTTTAGTTCTTTTCTGGAGAGATTTTCTTCCTAGTTTGTACCTCACTGCCATACTGAATGTGCCTGAGCCGTGGGGGCTGGGGACAAAGGAAAACGTCTGCAAGGGAATGTATGGAAACTTGGACCTGTTACATAGCCAGTCATGTGCAGAACATCTTCGGTACAGATAAGACCTGTGAGCACCGGTGTCTTGGGAAGGCTCATCGGACCCAGTAGAAGACACCCCTGTAAGGACACATGTGGAAGGGACAGCCATCGTACTTTGATCAAGGCATTGCTTGTTTCAAAGGTCCCAGTACAGCTTGTGTAGCAAAATATTCCTGGAGTTGCTTTTGTAACATCACGTTATGTTGAATTCTTATGTTGGTTTTCCAACTTATTTCTTCAAGTATTTTACTTTTTTTTTACACTAAAATAACTATTTTTATTCCTATTGAAAATAGTTAAAAGTATACTAAAATATCTCCAAAATGTTTTAACTTCAGTTGTGCTGGTGTATGTTGAACTAGACAGTTTGTATCCAAGGTGGAGAAGGCTTTTCCCCACAAATGCACCATTACAGAGTTTGAGAAGAAGGGAAGGCTGGAGGCACACGTGCTGCTGGAGCGTTGGCAGGAGGTTAGGTGGTGATGAGAAAAAGACCAAAGCTTGAACACGTTCAATCTGTTTAACTAATAATCAAGACGTTTGCTGTGTTCGTATCAAGGGTACGGGCATGTGATTTCATCTCGAGTGAGTTGTGTTGGCTTTACCAACGTCTCCTTGTCAGTTGAGCTGTGGGGTAATGCTTTTAGTCATCTCTCATCACAAGATAGACGTGAGTTGAAGAGGGGCGGTTTGATACTCCAGTTAAATCAATCTAACGGGTAGCTGCTGCCAGAGGGGTCATCTCCTTCTCACTGCCTCTTCCCTACCTGCGATGAGCTATTTCAGAGGACTAAAACTCAAGGAACTAGTTTATTATTGATCAATTAGGTTTTTAATGCTTTTTAATTCTCATGCTGAGTAGTTCTCTAAATACTAGGTTAAGTTCCTGAACTGGTTCACTGTGAGCTCAGATGAACATCAGTACCAGAGCAAAGGGAAGAGGCATCGGGTGTGTGTCTGAGCTACAACATAAAAGGCAGCCTGAACTGCAGACGAAATTCCCCGTCGCTCCATCTACATGTGATTTTTATGGGAAGGAAAAGCTTTATCTAATAATACAAGAGTTTAGAAGTGCATTTTACCACCATTCCTTTAATTGGCTGTAATTGCTGAGTTTTGTTTTAATTCCTATCTTGTGTTTTTGGTTATGTTGGATATTCTGATGGTTTTTGTGCAGTTTTAATGAGAAAATAACTGTTACTGCTTAGTAAAATTTTGGAAATAAGACTATTAAAACTAGAGGCTCTGTAAAATGAAAATAAACACTCATTTTATTATGAAGCTTCCTAACAGCAGCTCTTTTTGCTTGATTGAAATATTCACAAGATTGAGTTTATGGCTTTCTCGATAAGTATGAATGCACTTTAAAACAGATTGGAAAGTTTCCTCTTATTTCTCTTTCTGTGCCATGAAGTATAACCTTCGTTCAGGAGGTGGGGCAGGGAAAGAGTATTTGAGTTTTTAGGGAGAGGGTTCTCTACTGTATTCAGCACTGGAGCATTTGAGTTTCCTTTAATTGCCCCTTGTTGCTGTGTTTCTAAGTCCCCACGGTAATTTCTCCATCACTGATTTAGGGGCTGGCCCAAAGACCCAACTGAGATGATCTTCCCTTTCCTTTCCTGGAGACTACATTTGTATTTGTTTAAATGCCACTTAACTAGAAGGTCAGGAGCTCTAGCAATTGTACTGATACCAGCAGACGATCTGATGAATTCACTGAGTTTCTCCAGGCTGAAGGGAAATGTGGGTTGGTGAATGTAAGGAAAAACTTCAACTTGAACTCTGGGCACCTGATTTTAAATCAACAGTTCTGGTCTTGGTTTTCCATGCTGCTGTGTGCTCTTGTGGCTTCTTTTGGTTTCCATTTGTCTGTTTGGGTTAAGGACCTTATGCTGGGTTATTTAGGGAAGTATTCTTATTTACATCCATGTGAATTTAGCAGAAGGAAGGTTTTTCAGATTGTTATGTAGCTGTATAAAACATAGCTGTATTTACTTTAGGTCCATTCAGGGGATCTTAAAAGCATGAAGAGATACTGCTAACTTTTTTGTTTGGTGGCCCTGTCATTGAGGAGGGGGAAAGACTATCATATTGGATGCAGCATTGCTTAGATTAAAGACTAATGAACATCTCTTTTTGCAGAAGGCATGGATGGCAGTGCTTAACTCTTGTCTCCTGTGGCATCTATCAGAGGTGTATGGGCTAGTTCAGACTCTTGTCCGTAAGAGGCTCGAGTATCTCTGCATTACTTAACCTCAGAAGTGCAAACCATGATACGGTTTTTTGTGCAACCATAATTGCTGCTGTCTCGCCTTGTATAAATGAAAGCCAGAACTTGAGGCGGCAGATCAGCACCTTGAGGAACATGCAGGTGCATTGTGTAACCAGGGATTGTCCCGATGTGATCCTGGTAATTCCACAAAACTGCAGTATCTCCCCTTGCATCGCTGGTTACTTGTCGAAACTGAGCATACATGACCATTATGTCTGGACAGGTTCTAGTATGCACCGACTGAGTAACTCTTCATTCTTTGTCTTGGAGTCTGAAATGGTTGGTTGACCATCTTTTCTTGACCCTTAAGTGTGTGGCAGTATTTCTGGTCTAGCTTGTTGGTAAACTTTTGCAAAAACACAGAGTGAATCTTTACTTTCTGTCTTGAAAAGAGTGAGAATTTGAAGGCTGTTCTTAACCAGGGAAGGCAAGTATTGAGAGTCCTGTCACTGTATGATGTCTCCTGTCACCCAAGTCTGTCATACTGTATTAACAATATTTTTATGGTAGGTTTTGAAATATTATTAGGCATTTCTGCTGCTTCTCTTAATTTATTATTTCTGTCAGAAGTTTCTGCTTAGCTGTCTTTCAAATGTGAGGTTTCACATAGCCATAGGTTTTGTTATTCTACTGGGAATATTGATTTTCCTAAAGGTAAAGAAGTGAATCATCGTAAAAGTATTGAAGCATCAGGGTCACCTCTAAGGACAGAATGGAGGTAGAATCCCAAAGCTGAGACGGTACTGGTGGTTTGCAAATTCAATCTAATCTAAAAACAATCTAATAATGGTCAGTTATAACAGCAAAACTGGGGACACTGGATAGTGTCTTGGGCTCATCTTTGCTCCAAAGCTTTGCTGATCTAGTGGGGTGTTTTGCACCCCTCTTCCCTCCCGCAACCCCAGCTACTTGGAAAGTGGTCATTTAGATTCTCTTCCAGGTGCGTGTGGTTAAACTAGCCATGCTTTTTGCACATCTGCTGAAGGGTTAGAATCTTTTTTTCCTCTGAAATGAGAGAATTTGGAAAAGGTCAACTTTGAAGCATCGTTGCGCAGGTGGTTTTGGGAGGCTGTTGTCACAGTAATGCCTGTGTACCAGCGCTTGTACCGGTAGATTCCACTGACGGCACCACCACGCTCTCGCCTTAGTGACTTCCCTGTGATAGCTGACAAAGACTATTGCCGCCTTTTTTTGTTTGCAAAATGACTTCCTATGAGTGCCAGATAGTTGTTTGAAGAAGCGAACCTGTAGAACAGCTGTGCAGCTGCCTTGTAGCCTGCAAAACCTGACACTCTCTGAGCTACCAAGCTCGTAGACAGCCAGCTGGGCAACAGCTGTCTTCTCACATCTGGCTACTGCATTGCCCGTTTTTTCTGCACCTGAAATTCATACCAGGACTCTGTCATTGCTTTAGAATCTATGTTTGCAAAGTCACAAATATAAATAATTTACAGTGGACACTTGGTTAGATATCTAGCTTGTAGGCATGTTGTGGAGATGGCTGCTTTTTTCCAGCTAAATTAAACCATCTACAGGAATCTGGCTGGTTTCCTTGTAAGATTTCAGCAATACAATCTAAAAATAAGGAAGCATAATTTTCACCAACCTGAAAATCATAATTTTTAAAGGTGTTTTGAAATAGGTTCTCTTCATTCTGTGTTAATTGTTAAAACCAACAAAATGGTGAACCAAAACCTGAGAGAACTTGTGTTGGTGACCTGCAGCAGTTCTTCCCTCCTCCTTCTGCTACCTGCACACAACTGCTGCATGTGCAGACAATACCAACCTCGTTTGCTACCCGATTGGTCATTTTTTATTACTAGATTTAGGGAAATAATAACCAAATCTAATTTGGGATAAAACATTCATTAAGTGGAGAGCTGACCAGCTCATCCGTGATGGTTTAGAAAAATAAGTCTTTTCTTAGGGGTTTGTTTTTATTGGGTTTTGGTTTTTTTTATATTAACTAGTGCATTAAACTTCTTTCTTTCTGATTTTACAGTATTTTAATTCAAGGTCCACTTTTTGGTTGATGGAATAAGTTCTGATGGAGATGCACACCATTACATGCGTGTACAATTTGCAACTCGGAAGTTAAGGTGGAATAATATGAACGCCAATATTCCTTATTTGCAAGCAGAGTTGGCTTCCTTCCTCTTCCAATAGCAAGAATACATCCTAGGAAGATATTTCTGTATCTATACTTTAAGCACTTAAAAGTTTTCTTATATAGAATTTTATTTGCCACAAGATAGGACATGAAAGTGCATGATGAGTAATTAATTTATTGGAAGCTTTCGGTGAGTGATCCCATTTGCAGCTGACCCAGGCACAGCTTTCTGTTGTGAGGAAGGGAGTTGCCTTGCGGAAGAACCTTTCCTTTGGAAAAACATCCCAATAAACATGAGGATGACGCATTAGAAGTGTAAAGGTAATCTTCAGCCTTGCGTTATGAACTACACAGTTTGATTTTAAGCTGTAAAATTTTTCACTGTACTGTGTAAAAGGTTGGGAAACTGTACGTTCCTGGTGCTGTGCAATTGTCAAGGGTGTAAGAAAATTGTGATGGTTGAGTAGACGGACAAAGCTGATGGGGGTTTTGGAGGCAGATACGTGTTTTTATTATAGTTACATGCTTTTTTAGAATTTTAAGAATGGTAATACTCTCAGTAAAAGTGGCCTTTTTTTTTTTTTTCCCTTACGTGCCATTGAGCCTAGAAGTATAAGCTTTTACTGTCTTCACAGACCTGGAAATGAGAAAACTGTCTTTTAAATCTTGTTAATTTTTCAGAGCACAATTCTGCTGTTGTAGACCTATTTGAGCCACTTTTACGGGGCTTTTAGTTAGCAAGAGGCCAAGGACAGGGTGTAGAAAATGTTAAAAGTTTAGTGTATTCAAAATGGTGCAGATGTTAAACTTGTGATCACCTGTTCAGTATGATTTGATGTGTTTAATGCCAATGTTGAGTTTGACTGGTTTGTTGTTGTTTTTTTTTCTTACTGACTAGATGGTCCTCCCAATAAACAAAATTGCCTCCTCTCTAGCTGAAATGTTGAAACTAACTTACTCAGATAGAACTGTTTTGTGGCAAACAGAAGATGACTCAGAGAACTACACCTGTGCTGATCTCATAACAAAGCTAATTAATCTTTTTTAATTAAATGCCCCTTAAAATTCAGCATGATAAACACTGAAGGATTTTTTTTTTTATGATTACTTTTAGAGGGCACTGCTCTAACAAGAAAACTTGTACTCTGTGTTTTCTTGCATGGAAGTGAGTAAGCAGAGCTGCCTGGGATGCTCATCATTTGTTTATATACTTCAGCTGCAGAAAATGAGAAATTAAATGAACAGTTGAGAGATGTACTGAGAAATGAGTGCTTGGGACAGCGCAGGAATGCAACTTGCATGTTAATTTTTCAACTTCAGGCTCTATTTTAGGTGTGCCAGTCTCTGAACTCTCTGCAAACTGGGAAGTGTGGTGAGAGGGGAGCGCATCCAGATTGCTGCTGGTTTAGCACTTGGCTTTGCAAGAAAAAGTGAGAGCCTTTCAGACTTACTGTGTTTTTTATTCACATCAGGCAATTGCCTAGGAAGGATGAGGTTGGGAAGCTGCAATATTGATCAGACTATCTTCTTGGCAACCCTGTTCATGGCAACTTCATAGAGCTTAGGGTAAATGGAGTATTAGGGCTATAGAAAAAGAACAAAAGGGAGGTTACCGATGGCCCTTCTTGGCAGCAGTAGCTGGATGCCTTTTAAAAACAGCCTCTGTTGTCATGGAGCTTCTGAATCCAAGGCCAGTTTCTGGCACTGTGATTTTTCTCATGGCAAAAACGTTGTCCTGTTCTGGCCTTGGGGGAAAAATAAATAAATAAAGGCAATAGCCTTGGCAGCGCTCATCTATTATTGCAGCTAAATGACTGGACTGCAGTGGGAATGGGACCAAAGGGAAACCTTTTCTTCACAGAGAATCCTGGTTTTTTTAAAGCTGGCATCCACCATGCTCTGAAAAATGTCTTTTGTAAGAAGGTGTTTGACATTTGAAGGATTTTGAATAGTTTATATAGAACTTGCTTTCCTCTGAGTCAGCAATGTTTTGAGGTTGAAATAGGGACCTGAATTTCTAATCTCAAGGTTTTTGGAAGGTCTTCCAGTAGTGGTTTGTTTGTGTTTTGAAGCTCATTTTCCTCTTCTAAATTTCAGATATAATTAAGCAGTTTAACACACTTATTTATCATTTCCTGAAGCGGTCAGTAATGTGCAAAACAAGATGTTTATTAATTTATTTGGCATTGATTATGTTAGTTTAACACTAGGTTGCTTTGCTGAGCTTTTTGTTGTCTTCAAAGATGGTATTTTGATTGCATAGAAATATTCATGTTTAACTTCATGGTCAAAAAGTATACTCCACTTCCCGATAAGATTTTTTTTTTTTTTTTTGATTTTCGATAGTTCCAGTGACTGAAATTTAAAACCTTTATTGGTTTTACTTTTGCTTTGTGAACTTACTGAAACCTAGAAGCAAGTGATGACAGAAGTGGTTCAGTGTTTCTGAAGCAGGAAAGCAGTAAGCTTCTATGCTAAAAGCATTTCTACATGACTTATTTTTAAAGGCAGGAAAGGATGATTACCCCATGTCAGAAGGCATCTATAGGTAAGCTCTTCTGCTAGAGGTGTGAAAACACTTTGGGCTGAAGAACTTGCCCTTCAGATCCTTCCTTAAGACTCAGCTCTGTTTTGATACTGTCTGATTACTGTTATTTGGAAAGTTTCAGGCAGCTAGTGAATAAAATCACTGCATATTAAGTATCGCACATTAATTTTTGTTGCTTCACCCGCCTGTTTGTGTTTTGTCCTGCCGCGCTGGTGGTTGTTGGGTCAAGGATTAGGGTGCTCTCGGGCAAGTTGAGATTGGCCTTGGTGGTAGGGCCCCAGGGTAGGATGTTGCAATGGCTGTGACTCCGCTGTTAGAAATTACCAGCCCCAAACCAGAGTTATTTTCTGTCCTTCTGGTGCCTGCAAAGAGGGATCTGTGTGGAGGCACTAAGCCGAGCAGGAGGTATGTGTGGTTCTGCAAAGTCTGCCTCAGGCCAGTGACCGTGAGGAGGGGTGCAATGACACCTCGGGCTGCTGCGGCTTTTCTTCAGCAAAGAAGGGTTTGAACCCTGTCATTTCGGGGTTTGTTTGCACAAGGGAGGGAGCCCTCATCCTTGGGAGTAGCCTCAGATCTGCAAGTATAATCGTCAGATAATAAAGACTCTGGGAGTCAAAACTTGCGAGTTTGGAGCAGCCCTTGGAGCCTTTGCAAATTTTTTTCTACAAGCCTTTGGATAGCGACGTTGTAAACACCACTCATCTGTGCAAGATTGGGTTTTTTTTTCCTCTGTTTTACTCTTTAAAGCATTGTCAAACTCAAAAAGAAGCCCTGCAGCCTTGCTATGTTATTTGCTTTTTCTATACAACCCCCATAAAACACTAATGTAATGTCTATAGGTTTATGGTATTTAATACCAGTGCCACAATATAAGGATCAGGAAATTCTAAATGTTAAAAGTTTACATTTAACATATATTGATACTACTTTGAGGATGTTTATAGCTAGAAATTAACGCTAAAAGAAAAAAAGTTGGGTTTTTTTTTGTTACAACAGTCCAGAGTGTTTATCTGCTAGTAAGTGAAACTGTTCTGTAGACATCTCAATTTAATAGCATGTATTTCAAAATCTATTTCTTGACCTTATCAAGACCATAATACAATTTTAATTTTTCCTCTTTGTAGCAATACTAACCTTTTCTCGTCTGTAAGACTGCAAGAGGATTCGGAAACTGTAACTATGGGGGGTATGAAGAGGCAGTTTTATTTCAGCATTAGGAGCATTTGGGACAGTGCTAAAATTTGTAGTTATAGCGTGATTTCTTTAAATTTGCTCATTAAACTAATTTCTTAATTTTAAGAAAACTCATTCTGTCTTTGAAATTCTGTACTTCTGGACATGGTGCACTATATTCCTTATAATAACAAAGTGATCAAATTGCTGCTTAAATTGCAAATTTTGACTTGAATTACAGAATTTACTTAGTTCTTTCGAGAGAGTTAAAGCACTCCCATAGCGGGGGGGGGGGAAAGTGTGGATCTGGTGACGATTGCTGTAATTTAGGCCTCTTCCTTTAAACTTTGCTTATGACAGAGAGGTTTTATTTTCTGGGGAGGAAGAAGGTAGATGATGCGAACGTTGGTCAAGGTGAAGTTGTGCTTATGTGGGTTTTTCTCTCTCGGTGCGATTCCTTTTACAGCCAGATTACGTGTTGCCTCAGAGCCCTTTGGACTTGATTGTTCTTCTTTCTCTGCATGACAAAGAAGGTGGATTTACTCTGAAGAAATATTTCCATGGCAGCCACTTATAAAATTGTTCCTATGTTCTTCTGTAAAAACGTGGTTTTTTTCTATTTTGTTTTATAGATACAGATGAGGACACAGTGAAAAGGTGTTTTGCCACGTTTGAAGAGAAGTTCTTCCAGACCTGTGAGAAAGAACTTGCCAAAATCAACATTTTCTATTCAGGTAAGATGCTTATTTTGTGTGTATTTGTGGAAAATACAGCAACACAAAAAGAGTCTGAAGCTCTCAAACTTTCAGAATAACCACAGCAGTCATGGAGGTCTACCATCAGGTAATGATAGGGCATATTTATATGGGAAACTGCTCTGGTTTAATCACAGATGTGGAGCTATACCATGGTATTTGAATGCAGAGAGAATGAAGGGCAGGTGATTTCATTGCTTGGCAATAGCATCCTGTTGAACTTTATAAAGATGCTCTTAAATTTAAGTGGCAGTTTACATATAGGGCACAGTTTCTCAGCTTATCCACAGCAGGAGTCTACTGTGCATGTTTTAGGTGTGCTAAGCTCCCTCACTGGTGTTTCCCAAGTGTTTGCAGGAATAGCTATCGTGGACTTCCCTGTGTATGGGAACTTGACCATCTTGATGTGTCCAACAAATTTTTAAGCACTTAACTCTTACTTAAACTCTTGCAACTTTCTGGAGTAGATCAGCTGGTAGCAATTTGTCATTGGCTGTGTGTAAAACCCTCATTAGTAAATGGAGTAAAAATATAATGGTGGTAAGTGTAGGGATGCCTAGGGGTTATATTTCAAAGTGCTATTGTTCGTTGTTTTCCCTGGGAAAGTTTGCTTTCCCACCCTGTGTTTTGAAAATAAACTTTAGAATGGGATAATTGGAAATTCACCCTGTAATGTTGCTGCAAAAGGCTTAGTAATGATGTGCTCCAGTACCACCCACCATTACACTTCAGCTGGTTTTCAGCCTCTTTTGGTAAGGTTTAAAATGGATTTTCAACTGGAAAAGCGTTTAAATACGGATACAATGATGCATTGACTTCTGCTGTACTTTCTCTTAACATGTTGATACATGAACTTGGTGCTAGAAGCAGGCTTTTGCAGCACAATACAGTAGCCTTTTCTATTTCTGATTTTAATCCGGTGATAAAGGCAAAGTTGAATTGTGCAAGATATAACTGTAAGGCAAAGACTTTATTGCTAGCAGAATCTGGGTTGTGAACATGAGAATGCCTAAAAGCGTAATAGATGCAATAACTGTGCTCCTCAGTTCCATCTAGGGAAGTGACCCTCTCGGGCTGGCTGTGCCAGCTCTTCTGGCTCTCTGGAGTACTGGTGTTTTGTGCCATAGCCAGAGTGGGTGTCAGGACAAGGGCAAGGGGCAGACTGTAGGTAGAAGAAATATGTTTTATTAGGCTAGCTGGGTTTCACACTTTATAGGCATTTTTCTACATGCAGTTCATACGTACCTAACTCGGAACTCCGTTGTTCTCAGTTTTGTTTCCCTGGGAGATCCTCTGTTTCTATCCCAGAGGTAAGGCTTTTGTGCTCAGAAACTTGTCTTACTTTTCTACTTACATCAGCTGATCTAATAAGAGGTCCTAGGTACTACAAGCTAGACTCTGTGGAGGAAGTTCTGTCAATTCAGATGCACAATACAGATTGTAATTTTCTCTAATGAGGACCTGCTAGCACACGTGCACCCACATATACGCACCCATTCCAGCATTGTTTAAAATGGCATTAATAACATAGGACAGAGTTTGGTTTTTTTTCAACTTGCTGTCATTTCAAAAAGTTACGGGAGAGAATACATGTAATTTGAAAATCTCTTGTGATAAGATTAAAATAAGTCTTTTATTCGCAGAAGAGTGACGTGACTTTAATAGTACAGAAACCCTTTATTAGAGTTATTAACATTAAGCTACATCAAGAAACGTTCTATCAGTGGTTCCTCTTCATCACGTCAGCAATGTGTCACGTTGGACCCTATTGTAACCCCAGGCATGTGCTGGCTTGGATTATGACCTGGTACATCCTATTTATTATAGGCTTATTATATGGCTTATTACACGCTTGTCTTTACGACAATAAATATTCACCATTTTCAAGAAAGCTGAGCTTTCTGTTGATCTCTGCTTCATTTCCTCCTCGTCTTTCAGGTGAGTGTTGCCAGGGATTGCCACAGCATGGACAACCTTGTCCTCTGGGGCTGGGCTGCTCCCAGACCCCAATTCCTCCCCGGAGCGCTGGGGGTTGGAGCGCCTGCTGCAAAATGCCTTTGCCTTGCTCAGCTTGTCGGCTCTCATCAAACATAGCTTTAATTCCCCAGACATTTGTCCCAGCTCGATAGGAAGGAAAACTGCCATTAACTAAATCTGATTTGATAAACAGTTTGTGGTTATTTGGACTGCGCTCAAGAAAATCTATACTCAATTGAAAGCGAAAAGAATGGCAGTAAAATTTTCAGGTAGTTCCAGTAGACAAATGCCTGTTCAAGTGCTGAAGTTCTATTTGTGGCTAGTTTTGGTTTGTATTTGGGATCTTCTAGAGGCGAGGTTTGGTGTATTTATAAATCAGCATCGTCAGGCTCTGCTCGAGCTACAGTTTAGCTAGTACCATTTTTGTGGTTCATTTGGCAGCTGGTTTTATTCTTCGTAGGGAGCTGTGGCTTTAACTTGGTAAGCAAAATATTGAACATGATGTGTACAAGTAGGAAAAGGAAGGAGTGCTAAAAGAGCCTGCCTGGAATGCCCTGAGCTGGGTCGCTGGGAGCAGGTGTGAGCTGTTTGATTACCTCCTGCCTGGTGAAACAGAGTTTGATCACAACCATGTAAACTTGGGGGGAAACCTTCCTAGCTCCTAGTGTGGTAGCTTTTCAATGATCCCTATGTGTGAACTGTTCTTTAAACTTGGAAAACAGAGTCCAAAACAACTTAGAATTGCATAGTTGAGGTGATATCTTTAGATGGTGGTTTATATTCAGGATCTAGAAGGTATTTTTGGGCAAAGCTGCTCCTTTATTGCAAGCATTTTTGTTGAAGCTTGCCTCTGTTGGTTTTAGATTTCTCCTTAGTCTTTGCCGTAAGTTTACGCTTGAGTCGAGTACTCAGTGGGCATCAGGTTGTGCAAAATGCCACAACAGAAGAGTGGTTCCAGTTCTGAAGTGTATGCTGCTTTTTTCTAACTCTTTTGAGTGGCATATTTTTTTTAAAAGTGACTTCTTGGAGTGCTAAATTAGTGATAGCGGTGAATGTCTTTTCAAATATTTTGGAATATGTTGCAAATTGAGAAATTAATTTCTGTTCTGCTTTGCCATTTCCCTAGGCAATTCCCTAGGGTGTTTTAAGAATAGCGGGATGCGTTTTGTCTTATTATGCTTCTGCAATGAATCTTGCTGATAAAATACTACCTTAACAAGATGAAATGATTTGTCGACTGGGTAACTGGAGTCAGTGCAATAGAGTGGGCAGGAGGGAGAAGAAGGTGGCAGGGCTACTATTTCTGAGGAGTGGTAGGTCATTATTGGACTGGTTCGGTGGTCTTTAAAGCCTTATCCTCAGAGGACTGTGGTCCTCCCCTGTGGATGGAGAAGGCTGCATGGGAGATTAACACATGACTCTCTTCAGCAGTGCATAATTAAGAAGAACCTTTGTATTTGGGGATGATGTTTTTTATGGATGGTGGTTTGCAAACAGGTATGAAAAACTGCAGAACTATTTGGAATAGCTTTATAACTATTTCAAAACGTAACCTTTTCTTTAAATAGTTTCATTAGGCTGATGGATTTTAAGATTTTTCTGGACATAGGGACAATGGAATGGTGCTTTTAGTTGAAAGATGTAAATTTAAACTCTTCCGTATTTAATAATTTGATCCAAAAGAGTTCTCAGTGTATCACCAGGTGATTTAATGTAACGTTTTGAATACAGAGCGTGAACTTGTGAGGTTTATTTATATGAAGGCTTTTGATTCTAACAGCCACTCTAACAGATATCTGTTACTTCTTCCGGAGAGAGTTCCCAAAGTGGGGAGAGATGATTGTTTGCGCAGTCTGACCTTGTGTGGTTGTAGGCTGTGGGCAGGCACTTCTCACTGCAGGCTGCATTGCCTCTCTTCAGTGGGGTCCTTGCAGCCGTGGGAGTTGTCAGAGAGGAGTTGCTCTTTCCTGTCTTTTTAAAACCTCTTGCTTTAATAAAGTTTATAATCAAGAAAGTTATAGAGAGTTTCAGGCTCTTCCGTACTTGAGGTTTATATATTGATCCCCATTTTCTGTTCGCATTCTCCTTCTGAAAAGTGCCTTATGCAGAGCACTGTAAAATTATTTACAGAGGAGTTTTGCTCTTAAAATTAACCAGAATTTATTAAGTCTGAGGAAAAGGACAGAATTGCCCCCATAAGAATAAGTCTTACTTCTTGGGGGGAGGAACTGAGAATTACCATCCAATGCAAAGAATTAAATTGATAGCCAGGGGACTGTTGGGCAGAGCTTTGGGTTGTGGTTTCTGGTGCAGTGGTGTGTGTCCTGCTGGGTGGTTCCTGGTGGCTCCAGCTCCCAGCCATCTGCCCCAACACCGTCAACCTGCTCAGCGTTTTCCTGGCCAATTCCAGTGCCCAGGGTCTGCGATGGAGCTTATCAACAGAGATGCCAAAGCTGTGACTGAAGCTGTAGTGGGGGGAAAAAAGCCTGGAAGGAACTAGTTGTACAGGACAAAGAGGAAGATAATGGTGTCAGTTATGCTGTTTTTAGCATAAGAAGTTAGGTATTCAGCCTAAAAGATTATTTTCTGAAACTACATAAAGCCGGATGTTTAAAGGAACACCTTTTTCATACTTCAGATGTGAGGAAGAGACTGACTTGTTCTGAAAACACATCAAAATGGTATTTAAATTCAGTTGACTGTGCCTTTAATCAGTACATAATGAGGCAATGCTTCTAACCTGCGTGAGCCTAAACTGAGGACAAGCGGCATAGAATTATTACAGTGGATCACGTACAGCAGCGAGTAGTGTTGTAACTCCTGATCAAAGCAGAAGCTGTGTTTGTCTGTCACCAGGAGCCTGGCAGAAGGGTAGCATTGCTCTCTGAGCTCCAAAATTCAGCGTCGCATTTAAAGTGGGGTTGTTTTGTTTTTTTTTGCCTTTGATTTCCTCGGTGTCATATAAAAAGATAGTAAACACATAGTCAGTAGTGGGTGCAGAGATATGAAAAGCGCTTTGCTTGCTGTCAAGTTTCATAATATTGCCTAACAGGGTGTTTTTTTCCTAAAGCTTCTTGTGCGTTTGCTTTATTTGAGAGAGGCGAAGCGTCTTTCCTTTGCCCGCAGAGCAGACGTGTGGTCACTGCTTTGGTATTTGGGTGAGACCCTATCTCTGGCGGCAGCTCTGCCAGTCCCTGCGTCCCTCTGCTGGTTTATAGCCTGTAGGTACGTGTGGGCAGCTGAGCAGGTCGGGCTTCTTCCATCCGTAACGGGTATTTGCACAGTCCTGGAATGAGCATCCTCTAGGAAATCAGGTCTGGGGTGGGAGTTGAGAGCTCTGAGTTCATTTCGGATGCTGCTTTAGTCTGTGCTGAAGGGACAGTCCCTGATTTTGAATATATTAATTAATAAATATAATAATATTTATATTTATCTATATAAATATATATTAATATTAAAATATTAATGAAAATAACATCACCTGTCTGACGTGATGACTTTTTCTTTTGGCGAGAGTGTATGTTATACATAGGGGTGCATTAAAACCTTTGACGAGAAGGAGCTTCGTAAAAAAGAAATATGCAGAGGTGTTGAATTTAACATTTAGTTGGGGATGGCCATGCCATAGGTTACTCAATGTGCTGCTTTTTACCTGCACTCACGCTACTTGAGAGGAAAAGGTACATTTTTGGGGGCTCGGTAGGCAAGTTGCTACCCACTCATCTGACTTTTTCCCTTTCCTGGCTCACAGAAAAGCTTGCAGAAGCTCAGCGCAGGTTTACTACCCTTCGGACTGAGTTACAGTCAACTTTGGATGCACAGAAAGAAGCCAGCGGGGCTTCCACGCTGCAGCGGCGCAGAAAGCCGGTCTTCCACCTGTCCCACGAAGAGCGCGTCCAGCATAGGAATATCAAAGATCTGAAATTGGCCTTCAGCGAGCTCTACCTCAGCCTCATCTTACTGCAGAACTACCAGGTACCTGCACAAAAAGGGGCGGTTTTACAAAGCCTTGTGTGTAAATGTCTCTGTGCTTCTGCTCTGTGTATCCTTGAGTTGCGTCATTCAAGCCAATTTTTTATTTCTCTCTTTTTTTTTTTTTTATTTTGTGGTCTCTAAACATTTTTAAAGAAAAGGCAGATGCCTAGCAGCGTACGCCTTGGTGCTTTTTGTTGTGCGTTGAGAAATGCTAAGCTGACCTGCAGAAGGACCTTCTGCCTTCTTTTTCTGGGCTGGCTGACCCTAGCACGCTTGGCCCAGCCCTGGCCAGAACACAAAGTCACATCGGGACCTTCTTCTTCTGTAGCGTTTGTTGTTCTGCGCAGGGCTGGAGCTGTAAGTTGAGGAAGAAGCTCTTTTATCTAATATTTGTAATGAAACCTGAAATGCTAACATACTCTTTCCTCTTGACGTTACCATGGTAGTGCCTGTGACCTTGGTATCTCAGAATTTCTTGTTAAAACATTAATTTAAGGAAAAAAAATGTTTTTAATTCTGTAGGATACAGGCTCCTTTGCCTTGAAGTATGAAAAACCAAATCTTTATTGTACTTGGATTTCTGGCATGAAAGGCCATGGTAAATATTGCAGATATTGATTCTGTTCCAAAAATCTTCAAACAAAAATACAAAACTGTTAAGATCTTTTTTGTGGGGCTAGCTCTTTTGGCGTTAAGTACTCTGAACTGCTTTTAAATGTCTTACTGTGAGGGTTTTTAGCTTGTTAAATAAGAATGATTGAACTTTAATACACTAAATCTATATTTAGACCTTTTCCAGCATTGTACTGGAGATTTTTACTAAACAATTTTCACCATAAGAATTACTTGAATTCCACTCTGCAGTACGGAAAAAATGAAATTCTTCCAAAATTCTGAGTGTTTGTTCCTCTCCTAAAGAGATATATGTCTTTAAGCAGATGTCTGGAAACTATTTATCAATTTCTCAATAAAGCCCTTTACCTGTTGGAGTTTATAGTTTAAAATCCTGGGAAAGGTAGAATTTCTGTAGCTTTTCATGAATGGAGCGAAGCAGTATCACCTGCCATAATTTCTTCACTTTTTTTACAAAAAACCAAAAACCACAAACAAACAAAAAAAGCAAGCTCTTACTCTCTGATACAAAAAAATTACTTCTGAGCCTACATGAAGAATTTAAATAGGGGATAACTTAGGTTATTCCTTTAGCAAAATCTTTTCCTACTGTTCATCAGTAAAGAAGGACATCTTGCACACTTAGATTTTTGCTACTATGAGTCCAGGTCCGTTGTATGTATACTAAATATTGATGTAAAGTCCATCTGGATTTGATTGTTTTCACAGTTTTCAAAAGGAGCAGATCTCTCTATAACATATCCTTAAAGAGAGAATGAGACAAATTGGTTCAAAATAGTCTTGAAGTTGAGGACAAGGAATACAAGTACTAAAACAGACAAAACCAAGTCCTAGAATAGTATTCTTAATTACTTTTGAACTTAGAATATAAGAATATTTAAGCTCTTGCAATTTTGGAGAGGAAAAACAATAACCTGGTGGGAAGATGATGTAGCTGAGGACTTCATGTAGGAGGTAAAGTGAAGTCAACAGCAGCATTATAAATATCAAACCATGACTTTGATGAAACGCTGAAGTCTTGGGTTGGGTAACTAAGCAAGGAAAATCCACTTGAAACAAATTCCTCAGTCTGTTAGGACTGAAGCAAGAGGAAAAGTTGCCTGTGCTCATTCATAAGGTACATAAACCAAATATCAAGTGAAACTATAACTTGTCTCCACGGCAGCTGTTGCTTAATTTGCCAATGATTAAAATTCTGATAAAATAAATTTATTGTAAACAGTAATATATCATTCTAGAGTGCCTACATATATAAATAAATAATTTAATTGAAATACTGTGGTTTAGAACAAAAAAATCTTGAGAAATCAAGTATATAGTATTTACTTACATATATACTGTATGCAATGTAGTACATTCACGGGACAAATAACGGAGGCTGAATCAGTCTTACTAAACTGCTGTGCATTTGCCTTGCTGGTGCGTTCCCTAATACGCTTGTATATCAACAAAGATTTTTGACTCCACTATTTGATTCTAATTGATCCATCATTACATTATTGCATAAGTTGCACTGTTTGGTTTTTTCCTCCTTTAATGACAAAACATACCATTAGCTGATTCACTTCAATGGATTCAATTAGTATCCAGCAGAAACAGAAGTCAGGCTTGGAGAAAGCCCCTTGCCAAATAAAAGCATCACGAGCAGCAAGAATAGCAAAACACCTGACCGGGTAAATGCTGTTTGACTGTTTTGTTTCAGAATTTCCTCACTGTGGGCTCCTTGTGGGAAGTACCACCTGTAACCAATGGTGTTTTTATCGTGCACTTCGGGGTTGCAGAATTTTTGCAGCCAGTGGATGAAACGCCGCTGGAGAGGTGTTTGGTGTACCCATGCCCCGACTGGCCGAGGCACACCAGAGTTAGGCTGTGATTGCACACGTGATAGATAATGAGATGGTACTTTGATGACTACAGAAAAATCTCTGACCAAAATCATCATTGTCTTGCATTTTTTTCATTTCAGATCTGCTCTCCCTGGGGTGGGGTGCTGGCTTTCCCAATAGAAAGTAATTAAAATCTCTTGTCTGCAATAACGCAGATTGTTAATGCATCGGCTTCCTGCTCCTGTCTCCCTAGCCTCATTTCCTCACCTATATGGTAGGGGTCTGGTATTAAATCACTCTGAGCATAATTAGATTGAAAATAATTTCAGTGAGTAGTTGGCGCCTTTCCCCAGGACACTGGATTTTGCCGTTTTTCTCCGTTTTTTCTTTCCAAGCGACTTCCTAAGCTTTTTTAGACGTGAATCTTGCCGCAGTCTCTCTGTGTTCCTGCTGTTGCTCGAATGAAATGTTGAGTCTTTCCAGTGGTGGTTTCTGCATAATGAAATGCAGGATTCCCAATGCATCTTGTCACAGCAATTGTCTGTAGTGTGATGAGCTTTGCCTGTCTTAGTTTTTGTGCATTAGAAGAGTGTTGGGTCAGGGCTCATATGTAACTTAGAAATCAACTGTTAATTCTTATTTTAATGCAGCATCCTGTGCTTATCTTGACAGACTAGAGAGTTACTTCTCCCACGCCTGCAAGCCTAAACTAGTTTTGCAGTCATCCTGCAATGTCCTCTGTGGAAAAGGATGCTGTTGTGGAGATGCACTTGTCTGGATTTCATCTGCAGCATTTAAAACTTTTTCACATTTTTTCCGCTGTACAAGGATTTCCCTTCTCTAATGCACTTACCTGGAGAACTTGATTTGAAACCAATGTAAAGTTCAAAGAAACTAGTCAAAGTCAGTAGCTTAACCTTTTCAGAAGGGAAAACCCTTTGAAGGACTGGTAATGACTGTGGGAGCTGGGACAAAACGTAGTCTTTCTGCACTTTTATGTTTTTATTAAGAGCTCGTTACAATTACTGCTAATCCAGAGACCAGTTGCTGGGTTGCAGTACATGGGACATACTGGGTAAGGTGTACCCAGACAGAGGGAGCGTGTCTTGAAATAACCTTAAGCATACAAGCTTTGAGTATGTCCACAGGCTATTTATCTTCGGCGAGGTTTCATCAGGAATGTTGTTGCTTCCTGCATTGAGGAGGAAAGTGGCAGTGATTTGGCTTTTCAGGGAATACGAGGTTTAGGTAGTTCCCTGCAAATAAGTTACCTCTTTAGATGCCCTTGAATCCCACATTTTTTTCTGTTATTTGCAAGGGATATGTATTATTTCTAATGAAGTAATAAGTCAAAAAAATCTGGACAATATATGTAATAATTTTGATTCTTCTTATTAACTATTCCTTTTTTGCTAGCGCTGGAAGTATAACCATTTAACTTTCTTGGGAGCTGACAGAGGTTAAAAGCCAGTAACTGTTTTCCCTCCTCTGCAGAACCTGAATTTCACCGGCTTCCGCAAAATCCTAAAGAAACATGACAAGAACCTGGAGACGGCGCGGGGGGCAGAATGGCGGGTGGCCGAGGTGGAGGTGGCACCCTTCTACACCTGCAAGAAGATCAACCAGCTTATCTCCGAAACAGAGGTAACAATGCTAGTCTGGGCACGGCTCTTCTTCAAACTAGAAAACAATATCGTTTACTACTGATTCCTATAAGGTTTTGCCCTCTTTATAGCTTGTATTCACCACCAAGACAACTATTAATTGATTTTTGAAATGCTACTGATTTCTGGCACTGTTTACATAAGCTTGGGTGTGTTCTTTTCAGCTGGGTAACTCTTCAGTCTGAAAAGCTCATGCAGGATTAGCTTGTGTAGTAACTTAATGCACTGTGGTGAGCTTTTCATCTCTTTGTTACCGTGTATTAGAAGGGTATTGGGCCAGGGCTCAAATATAACTTGGAAATCAACTGCTTTGGTTTTGTTTTTGTTTTGTTTTAATGCAGTACCGTGTGCTTATCATTAGAATGAACTTCTGTGATGAATATCTTTATCTCCTTAGGAAGTGGTGACCAATGAGTTAGAAGATGGAGACAGACAGAAGGCTATGAAACGTTTGCGTGTTCCACCTTTAGGAGCAGCTCAGGTGAGGGATGGAGTTATGTAGCGAAGCTGCTTCTCCAGCTTGTCAGGGTGCCAAATTAGATTCAACATTTGAACACAGTGAGAATAATTGATGTTAGCACGCTCCGCAAATTGTGAGGGGGGGCATGGTCACATAATCTGCTTTAGTTCCGGAAGATTTGGAAATAGCTTACTTACTATTCCTAATGCTTGTAGACGAGGTAATGAAGGGATGAGATAAATAGTAAAAGGAAATTTGTGCTAATAATAACATATGCTTAGTGTTTATGTGGTCTGGCATATTTTTCAAAGGGCATTGAGACGCCCAAGCTCTGTTTCCACATTCCAAATTATGCAGCATTTTCAGTTTAAAAAAAACCAAACAAACCTCATTTCAAGAGGAAGAGTGCGTCAGAGATCAGAACATTGTATCCCTGATTTTAAGTTTACTCTGCAAATTAATCTGACTTTACTGATAACCTGTTTATCCCACCTTAATTTCATCATTGCTTTGTTCACAGCCTGTACCAGCCTGGACTACATTCAGGGTTGGATTGTTCTGTGGGTTGTTCATTGCACTGAACGTCACTGTCATACTTTCAGGTGGGTATCTTCAGCTGGACACATCTGGCTCTCACACCCTGGTATGGATATGTTCTCGTCACTTAGTAAGGGCCTGGATGTGAACTGGGGTGGTCAGAATGTTCTGGGTTAAATCAGTCTGAGTCAGATCACACTGTTGTGAATTATTAATTCTGCTTAGTTAACAGGTTGTGAGATGTTAGATACACAGATTTTGGCCTTTGAACATATTATGGTTTTTTTTTCTCCTGGTTTCTTCCTTACTCTTGGAAGGATGTTTTGGAGGTACAACATCCACCTATAAAGCCAAATTTCTGTTATTGTTCTGTGAACTCACAGCCCTTTCCCACCTTGAGAGAGGTTCTCGTAGAACATAAATTTTGGATGGTGCTGCCTGCCTACAGAGAATGAGACCAGACACAGAGCCACGTGAGCACCATGCCACTTGGGACATTTTCATGTAGAAATTTCTAGGATTTCAATGCCAGCTGCCTATTAATGGAATGAATTGGGTTTTTTTCTTGCTGGCAGATTTTGGCAAGATAGTTTAAAAGCTACCATAAATTATTGCACATCCCAGGCCTTGGTTTTATTCTGCTTTGCACCTTCTGAGTTTGGACTCTGATTAGAATAAAAGCCATGTTAGTACCGCAGATCCTGATACAGCGCTTAATCACAAGCAGCTTTACTAATTGTGTCTGTGATTTCAGTAGTGTTGTAACTTGCTTAAGCAGTACAAAGGAAAAGGCTTAACAAATCAACCTACGAGCTCTTGCATTAGGGAAAGCCCATGTCTCTGTTTTTGACTTAAAAGAATTTTTAATCAGATGTTTCTGTAATTGGATCTACTCATCTCTTGGGATAAAATTCCTCTGTTTGAGAAGCTGTTTGCAGTTCTTCCCTTTTGGTCTTGCTGTGGTAGAGGCAGAAAGTTGACCCGTCTGTGTGAAGGGTCTGTTTAATGTGTATAAGCTGTTCTTTATTCATTGCATCTTTTTTTTTTTTTTCCTGTAACTTACATGCTTGATCTCTATGTGAGATGCAAATACAATTCAAGCCAATTGTGTTTGCTTTATCTCTCAGTATTAAGAATGAAAAGGTGAAACAGTTGTGAGAATGAATTCATAAAAATGATTATATCTCTAAAGCCCATGTTACTAAACTAGTGTGAATAATAGGTGTATTTGTATCAGCAGACATGATCTGATACCTGTACGTTACTGCAGATGTTGGACAAAAACTGCATTCAAACTGCAAAGTGTTTGTTTTTAATTGGATATTAGTTTGCTAACCTCTATGCTACATTTGCCAAATTGTTTTTATGACTTGATTGACTAAGATAGGATCTTAGTGTGCTATGTGTAGCATCTGCGAAACAGCATTAGAACATGACTTCTAATAATAACCCACTTCTGCATTGCATGATTTTAAAACTGGAACAGCACCGTTTTACACAGATGAGTTCATAATAACCTGGGGTCTGTTAAAGGCTGCAAGTGCTACATGTGGATCCCAGGAGGGTTTCACCCTCAAGAGGCCTCACTTTCTGTGTCAGCTTTCCTAGATGCCAAGGTAGTGTGTAGTTGAGGTTGACAGTTCATGGAGATGGGCATGTGTTTAAGCAGAATCTTGTGAGATTTCATGCAAAATCTCAAGACTCTTGCTGCAGCGGTGCCCTGTCTCTTGTTTGAGAATTAGGCAGCAGTGCCATTGGGCTTGTCACCAGGGACATCTTCCTCTCTGAGCACCTTGTTCAGAGCCTGCACGTGCTGAAGGGATGAGTGGATTGAGCGTCACGTACCTGCTGATTCTAGGAGGTGACTTCACTTCTATTAGATTTAAGTGGAAACAGTGTATGAATGGAAAAATCGCTTTGCCTTGGGGCTGTGGTGCAGAGCCCTGGGCTGGGTCGGGCCATTTTGAGACCACGTACACCTTTGCTGGGCAGTTCCCTGCAAGCGGGGTCCTTGGGGGTCTTCAGTCAAACTGCTCAGCAGTAGTGAAGAAAATGGTTCAGTTAGGAAACATGAAAAGGGAGTGAAATATAGCCCTTTGCATTGTGGAAGCTACGCTAGATGGGATCTTGGTATCAGAGGAGAGAAGATAAAGAAATAATTTTAGCTTCTGTGTGTTAGCATCTCGGCCCCTTGTACTGTTCAGTATCTGCTTTTTCTCCAGAACCAGCTGCTGTTCCACACTGCAGTTATGGTCCTCTACCACCCCGAGAGTCCAGAAATAAGATTAGCAGGCATTAGCTATGGAAGTCATATACTATACTGTCATATAGAACTGTGTTCACCTCAGGATAAACCTTTGTCTGGGTGTTCTGTCTCGGGTAGCACACAGCACGTCTGTCCTATTCTGTCTCATCATTTCTTATTCGGTATTTTTTGGGCTATTCTGTCCTCCTTGGAAGCTCCTCCCTTGGTTTTGTCTGCAGGCATTTCAGATTAAAATTTGAAATCGCTGCTTTTGCGATTCCATATTTAAGACTCATTTCTTTCAGCTTCTTCAGGGTGTGTGATATTTCTGTCCAAAATTGACTCTATTTTGCCTGAATCCTAATAATCTCTTCAAGCTTTAGATTTAAAGCAACAGTTCTTGAGTCATTGTTCCTTGCGCAGTTTTCCTCCATAATTTTATGTATTTAAAGTACAGATGCTGGACACTTGAAACTTCTTATGTATATATTTTCTCTGAAGAAAAGTTTGGAAAACTTGTGGCTGTAATTTAGACAGGAAGGTTTGTGGGAATAAATTCTCAGCATCAATTCTGTAAAGCCGCATGTTCTTTTTTTTCCCCTCTTAAAAAGCCTGTGGGTGAGAAACACTCGATGAAGCTGAGGATTCAAATAACTGTATTTTATTTGTGCTTTTATCGGGCAACCAGCGGACAGTATTTTCCAAAGGGGCTTGTGCTAGAGAAAGCTGCTGCTGTATAAGGCTGCTTGTTGTTTGAAATTAAGCAAATTTGTTTCCAAAATGCTGAAGACTGAACAAAGGAAGCAACAGGCTTTCCACTATTGCTGCCTTAGGTTGGGTTTTCTGTTTGGGTGCGGCTGGATATTATATTGCTAGTTATGAATATGTATTACATTACAATTGTGTTGACTTCAGTGATTAGGCAGAGTTTAGCATTGTTTTAAATGCTGTAAATGGCCCTTCTTGGTTTTGTGGGGAGCCGAAGCATTCGTGTGTCTGTCTGTTGGGATTTCATCTCCATTAAACCGGAACATTTAAGTGCGTATAGTCACGATTTATGCTAGTGCTGTCCCTTGTGCCTGTAGTGTGTGACAGGGGACTTAAGAAGCTGCTAATGACCTGACCACACTGGCTGGAGAGTGGATTTTCTCTGGAATGCTCCTAAATGCTCTGACAGGCTGGGTAAAAAGTCCTCTGCTTGCTGGAATATGCAGGTGCCTACAAGGGTACCCTGTTTTCACAGGGTAGTGCCGAGCATCTGAGCACCAGCGTGAAGCAGTGGAGCACAGATTTGCTTTGTGACACGACTTGTGCTGTCGCTGAGGTCGTTTCATTTTTGTCTTTGCCAGGTGTGGCTTTTATAGATGGACCAAATGTGTGGCCACTGGTGAGAATCTATCGAGGTGGCTTTCTCCTGATAGAATTCCTCTTTCTCCTGGGTATCAACACGTATGGCTGGAGACAGGCTGGAGTGAATCACGTCCTCATCTTCGAACTCAATCCCCGCAGCAACTTGTCCCATCAACATCTCTTTGAGGTAAACAGAATGGATTTTAGGAGTGGTTGAGCTGTGCGGCATATCAGGAGGGTAAATCCTGCACCGTTTCCTGGCAAGGAGTTCTAATACAATTAGAAGAGGAAGTTGCTGAAGTCTGATTAGATTACAGGATTGAGCACTGCTCTCCCTTTTCTTATAATGAGAATTCATTGTAGGTTTCGGAGCCGTATTTTTCTAAGGTATCTCTGTGTGTTTTCTATCTTTCCGTAGATTGCTGGCTTCCTGGGGGTTTTGTGGTGCCTGAGCCTGCTGGCATGTATATATGGTAAATTCACCTACATCCCTATGCAGGTGAATCCACTCATCTTGTACGGCTTCATGTTGCTTTTTCTCATCAACCCTACCAAAACCTTATATTACAAGTCCCGTTTTTGGCTGCTCAAACTATTGGTAAGTCTCAAACCTGTTTTAAATAAATAAGTTTATAAAAAAAACCCCACTGAGCAGAAGCAGTTTAAATATTTACAAGTGTCAGTAATCTTCAGGAAAGAGGAATGCTTGTACCACTGTGCATTTGTGGAGCAAACCTGATAAGGTATTGACTGCATGTGGTTGTTGAGCACGGGTTTACAGAAGCAACTTCTGCTTGCCTGTAGCAGTCTATCATTATCTTCGTATTGCAAGTAGCTACTTGTTAATCTTCCTATAGACAGCTGTATACCTGCTTTTGCACATACAGAAACACTTGGATATCTTTCCTTGGTTTTCCTTAATGCAGCAAAACAGTTTGATTAGGGTTAGGGTACTCCCAAGGCAAGGCTGCGTGGATGTTCCTCAGCCCAAACTGGGTGAGTGGCAACATTGAGAGTGTTTAGTGATGGGAGAGGGAACCTTTGCAAAGGTTACTGCTTTTAAAATTGTGTTCGTGGGTGGGTTTTTTTTCCAGCAAATCTGTTTGTGGTCTTAAAGTATTTATTTTACACCCAGCTCCTACTTTCCAGGTAAGATAAATCTGGTAAATTGAATGTAAGTATGTGTGCTACTTCAGTGTTCCAGTTATAGGTGGGAGCTCCAAAAGAACAGTTTTCAAACTTCTTGGATAGCTCATAAATTTCCTCCCAAATGGCTGTTTCAAATGTTCGTTCCCACCCTATATGCCCTTTTAAATTGACTTTAATCAAGTTGGTTCCCTTGATACCTTATTCTTGCTGGAACTGCTCAGAAAGCACCAGACGGAAGAGGGTTTGGCTGGCTGATGTTATTCGTAGAATCATTTTAATGCCAGTTAAAACAATTAACTTTATCTGGAACACGACAAAGATGAAATGTGGAATCATACTTCAAGCATGTGTGTGCAGGTATGCACACAGCTAGTTAACCTCTGTGCTCTTATCTCTGGTATTTGATTTGCTGGCTTACTACTGTTTCAGTTTCTTCCTTTTTTGCCTTCCAGCATTCAGCCATCTCTCCTAGATATACCTTTAGTCCCAAGCCTCATTAGTCTTACTGCTGTCCCTTGGCGCTAGGGGAAGCACTGGAAGTGCTCTCACCGTGTATGCAATATCTGTGCTAATTTACCTTAATATCTTAACAGGGTAAGATTCTCAGTCTTCACAGAGCTCTTAGGCAGTTTCCAGTACCGGCTGTATCCCAGCTCTCTCTAGACTACACTGCAGTCTGCCATACAGGCGTACCTTTGAGTGTGCCGAGGCCAATTCATCCCAAGGTCTCCTGGGGGAAAAAGCTTCATCAAAATGCAAGATCACCTTAATGGTGGAAAATGACACAGTACTTCTGACTGTGTTTTATGTGGAAGGGGGAAGGGGGGGTGG
>JAOXJM010000004.1:2309447-2323031 GCA_026413425.1 Tringa solitaria
CAGCCTCTCTTCATAAGAGAGATGCTCCAGGCCCTTAATCATCTTTGTGGCCCTCTGCTGTACCCAGAGCTTGTTCCCGTTTGAACTTGTTTGCTCAGTGACATTCTGCAGCTCTTCAGTTCCAGCCCTGCAGTCCAGTTAGTCACCAGCGCCAAACCCCGGGATGAGACACATACAGATTGCCTGGCTCTAGTCACTGCTTATATGCTTTTATATACAGTGCCTGCTTTGGGGAGGCTGACTAATGCTTCTCCTTCCCTGGGGTGGACGCTCTGGCAGAGCCTTCTGCAGGAAGGTTGGGGTTGGTTTGGAACCAAGAGGAAAACCAGCATCTATCAGAACCTCCCGGTGAAGAGTTTGACCTCTTTCTGCTCCCCTTGAAGCTTGTCCCCGTGTCAGTCCTGCTGACCCTTGTTCTCATCGTGGCCATACGTAGCTGTTGTCTGCTGCTCTTCAAGCCTGGCAGGGAGTGGGCTGTAATGAGGTGTTTACGAGCCAGGCACGGGGCTTGTTCCAATTGCTGAGAGATGTTCGTGACTCCCAGCTTTTGTCTGTCCGGTTTTGTTAGTGGGAGTCAATAGCACGTAGTTGCTGGTATCACACAAATAAATTTGGAAGCTTCATGGGCTTTGGAAATGACACGTTAGCACAGACTTTTGTAAATGTCACTGTGCCTAGGCTCGTAGCGATTTTTTTTGAGAGGGTTGCCTGAAGATCTTGCTGTGTCTTCTCAGCCCTGCAGGCCTATTCCCGTCCTGCCATAAATGCACTTTCTGATATGTTGTACCTGTTAAGAATCCAATTTTATCTATGTGCTTTACATAGATTTCCAGTTCTTTTTGAACTTGGAATCAGATGGTGTATCATCAAGTTGTTATGATGTTACTGTTGAAAATAGATGTGCTGCTCGCCCACACCTTCTCCATGTCTGCCTGAGGACAGCAGAGACAAACACCCGTCTCTTACCTACAAAACATCTGTTGGGGGTAGCTGCTTGCTGTTAAGAAAGTGCCCAAAACAAGTGTCAAATTGGTAAAGAACCTTGCTCCTTAGACCTGCTCTAAATTGCTGTAAGTAACGAACCTGTTAATTGCTGTGGTAACAAGAGTTTTATTTAACCAGTCTTTCATGCCTATCTTTGCAAGCCTATGACTTATACCTCTGGAATGACAGCTTTCTGCTGCCAGGACAAGAGGGTAATTGATGGCCTTTACTTGGGAGGTCAGGTAACGTACACCAGAGCCGGTTCTCTACTTGGGAGTCCTGGGGACGTCACAGCCCTCTGAAAAGGCCTATCTTCCTCTCTTGATTTGAAATTTGAATTATTTGTAGCTGGTCTGTAGGTTTTTAGCTTGCATCTGCCAGCGGTGTGAAGATGGACTGTGTGGCTAGGAGGGTTTGTTGGCGTTGAAAGCCAGCTAATTTGTGGAGAGCGTGCTTACAGCATTCTTGTGCAGTGTTTTGGTAGGCTTGCTGGAAAACAACTCGAACTAAATAAATGCTACCTTATTACATTTAAGTGATGTATGCTGCCTCTAGTCATACATGGTACTCCCTTGTCCAAACCTCCTGTAGCAAAGGTAATGTGGTGTAATGTGGGCTCTTGACAAGGATCTCAGTTTCCCCAATATACCACTGTTTAATAATTCATAATGCCCAGGCAGTGCATAATTCTGATTCTTTCTTCCCTTGGAGAAGCCATTTCTTTACTTTTCTTCCTTTTGGTTTAGATGCTGAATGCAGTTTTCTCTGCTAATTGCAGTTGGGATGTTAGACCGGTAAGATACGCAAGTGAATTCTGTTTAGGTTTTCTCTCCCAAACTTGCAATCCTGTTGTCCTGGGACTAGGACAGTTTTACGGAGTTAAACTGGATATTTAGGTATCATCCGAATTAGTGAAGCTGAAGTGAGAGTAGCTACCCCATAACATAGCGCTTATTAGTGCTTATCCCTATAACATAATCATAGTGCTTAGAGACATAGTTTAGTAATGTGGGGATGTATGGGTTTCTTTTTTTTTCATCAGAATTAGGTTGATGGTTGGACTAGATGATCTTAAAGGTCCCTTCCGCCCTAGACAAATCTATGATTCTATAAGAGTGGAGCAGGCAGCAGTTGCGTTGGCTTCGCCGCCGCTCAGAAACGCAACCACGTTTCAGGGATGACAAGCAGCAACCCAAGGGCAACTGTTGCTGAGCTCCCAAAGGAAGAATTCTCAGTATTTTTATTTCGCTCAAAGGAATGGGAAGCAAAGGCCGCGTTCTGTAAATACAGTCCTATGGGGTATGTTTGCACAGGCAAATGAGGCATATCTGTAACTCTAAGCTACCTAGCAACTGGGGTGCGTGCCGCCGGTCCCTGCCCCGGCTCCTGCCCTTAACTTCCCTGGCAGTTCTGAGCAGCCTTCCCCAGAGCCAGCCAAATGAACGTTGCATTGCCTTAGTTAATCCCTACCGAAACCTACGTGGTGCTGGGGAAAGGAGTGATTAAGGAGTCTGCAGCGGAATGTTTACCCCAGCTGCAGCGTTATTTTGACACACACGACTCACTCTTTGCAGTGTTTTCACTCTGCCAAAAAGCAGATGTGCTTTCCTTGACAAACGGACCAGTATAGCTGCTTCCACTTCAGTCCAGCTTACCACAGCGTTCCACAGGGATCCCCTCTTGCACAAAGCATACTTGCATTTAAGAAGGTACGTTGCCATACCTGGAATAGCCAGCCTTGGTCTCATTCCTCACTCCGACCCGGTTCAGGCTTTGTAAGATAAGGTTGTTATATTTAGGTGTTCAGCTCTTCTGAGAAACAGTGCAACTGGAGTTGTGTTGTACGACTCCAGGAGTGCCGGTCGTTTCTTAAGCTTTATGCGTGATTTATGCTCCAACGTTATTCTTTGTAAAATGAGATGCCTCTTGGTTTTGCTGCCGTCTGTCAGTTTTCTCTTACCTTGGTGCCTTTTGCTTACATGGTGTCATCAGAAAGATCTGGCTCACGTAGAATGTAGATTTGGCTTCTGTGCTTGAAGAACTGAGCTTCTTGAGTGCTTTTTTTAGTCTTCCATCTTTTCCTTGTTTTGTGGGATTTGCTGTTTCGGTGTGAGCATTTGTGTGTTTACCTTGGGTTTTTTTCAGGAACGCGTTACTGAGCTTAAGCGCAAGTACTAGGTTGAAATTGGCTGTGTGGGATTTTATCCTTTAACTGAAAGGAAAGATGGTTTATGCAAGGTTTCATCATCAGCTTGATTCGCACACCTTATTCAATGGAATCCTTGTGGTCTGGGTAGTATCCAGCTATTTATTAACTTCTGAATTTTTCCAGAGTTAATCCATGTGACCTGGAACATTGAGTAAGCATCTCTTCTTCTGTACCCCTCCCATGCCTGTTCCAGGTACTCCAAATAAGAGTGCTGAACACTAGCTTTCATCGGCTTGGAAGTGCTGTGGAGAGCCTTAGGTCAGTCTTAAGATAATGTGTCATGCACTTTCTCATTAAACAGCCCAGGAAATTTACAGTAATTAAAAATACAGAAGTTAACTAAATAGGGCTGTCTCTAAAGAGTAGTGTGCTTCTGTCTATGTTCTCATCATCGCTTCAGAAGCAGGCTTCTCTGATGAACTGATGTGTAACTTGTTTTTTTTTTTTTTTGTAAAGCCAGCCTAAGAGAAAACAGTGAAACTCCTTGCTTTGCCAAGGAATAGAGATGTGAACTGTCAAGGCAGGAGTCATCCCTCGATTAATGGGCTTTTGCAGGAAGGCGTTGGACCATCCCTTCCTAATAGAGAGGTTCCACCAGGTCTGACCAGATGAAGATGAATGGGAAATGTGCTGCTTTTGGAAAATACAGTGAAAGATTCCCAGGTCTCGTAACTGCTACCCACTCCTCATTAATCACAACGGCTTCAGCTGTTACCAGTGGTGATACGGGCTGGCGTAGCTAACTCCATGCTGGAACGAATGGCTGGCTCTTCCACGCTCTGTCCCACTGCAGCTCCCCTGGGGAGGGGTATGACTTCCAGGCGAAGGATGGTGACGTACAGCAGGAAGGGGGAGAGGATGGTGGTAACATCAAGCTGTTGCACCAAGAGCTGCAGGAGGATACCTGACTGCACCTTAGCTCTGCTCTTCTCTGCCAGCTGACGCACTGGGTAGTGGGTTGTGTCACTGAGCCCTTATCGCTTCCATGTTAGAAACTGCAGGGTGCAGCCCCTGTGGAGTGAACTTGCCAGTAGGTGGAAATAAAATTAGCTGTGATCCTAAATGGTTACTGCGGGAGAGGAGAACAAGGTGATGTGAGAAGTAGGACTAAAATGACTTTTACAGAAATCAGTCATCAGTGCACCAGATTATAGTACCTCAACTGAGAAACGTAATTTCATTTCTAGGGAGTGGAGCAAGGCAAAGTAAGTGGGCATATTGAATTCAAGTACAAATCTTTCTTTTTTTAAAAAAAGTACAAAACTTCAAAAACAAAAAAAAAAGAATGAAGCAAGTAGCATTTGTGAGTTCCTGTTCCCTAGCTAATCCCTTGTGTGTCGGTTCCCGATCTCCCATCTCTCCCCCTCTTTCTCAGCGCTGGAAGAGCTGTCAGCACTGTGCAAGCCAGATCATTTGATTTAGGTGTCAAAAGAGCCTTACAGAGTGCTTGGACTGAGCTTGTGAAGTAAAACAAACTTTGTAATGGGATTAACTGGCTTCTTTCTTAATACTTGCAGGTTTTGCGTGGCTTGCCTTAGCACAGCATACTGGCAGCTCCATCAGGATGATTATTTGGAGCCGAAACGTGCAATGTCTGTCACATTGCTGTGAGCTAGGATGAAATTTTGTCTGAAACCCTGTCATCCCTTGCCCAGGAGGCCTTCAGTAATGAGTTGTGTTCATTAGCCAGTCTTTCTGATCCTTTCCATCAGAGCAGCAGCGGTGTCATTAGTGAAGAATTGGAGGCATTGCCATGGGCAAACATTTCCATCCTGGCTTCTGACCTCCTCCCAGCTTTGACGTGGGTCTCTGCGGCACCCTGAGCAAGCGTGGTGTCTCCACGCCAGCTTGTCAGCTCCTCTAATTGCTTAGACACCCATCCCGGTGATGGTGCTTCGGGGTCGAGCTGCTGGGAAGGGTGAGGAGCACCCTGGTAGGGCTGCAGCAGGATCACCATGGCCGAGGTGGAGGTGCCGGCAGGAGCTCGCTGGCTGGTGAGTGAGGAAGGTGAGACGAGATGGCAGCCTGTGGTCGGCAGGGAGCCTGGGAAGGGGATTTTGGGAACTGCCACTGCACCCCGATTGTCAGCACAAATGAGGCATAAAATCCCACAGGGAAATCTTCCCATGGTTTGTAAGTCTACAGATGTCAAGCAGAACAATTCCCGGTGCTGGCAGCCGTGCTGTGGGGGAGAGGCAACCTCGGCACCCTGCCTCTTGAGTGATTCGTGCCTTCGCTTCTCCAGATTGCAGCTGAGAGGTGGATTTTAATAGCTGGGGTTTGGAAAGTGGACTAATAGAACCATTTTTATCACTTAATACACTTTAGTGTTAAAGGTGGTTGGAGAAGCAGGAACGCTAATGAATAAGGTGTAAGTAAAAAGGATGGCCTACTAATAGCTCATTTCATGGGCACTTAAGGGGGGGAAGCCTGACCTTTTTTTAGCAGAAAATTTTAAGAAAAGCTACTGACTACATCACAAGTGATTTTCCTTTCAAATGTGTGCAGGTCTGGAACTCTGGTACTGTAGAAATCTAGGAGATGCAATCATCCAAAAATTTTTTTTTTTTTGTGTTGCTATTTTATTTTGAAGGAATCTGCTTTTGGATCTCAAAACACTATGGAGGTACCAGATGACATTGTGCCCCATTCCTTAAATTGTTCAGTGAAGGCCCTGATTACCACGCTATTTATTTCTGATTGTGAATCCACATATTCTTGTTAGTGAGACCACTGGCCAGCAGTTAGATTGGAAACCCCATCCTCCTCAAGGCAGCAGTTAAACATCCCCCAGGAACACTTCTCAAATGCTAGAAAAGCCACCAGAAGAAGAATGAGATCAAATTCCAGTCAATACTGATACGCTTCCTCTTGTTTGTAATTAAATAACATTCTTCTGTTTGTGAGATACAAGCAATGAGATTCCTGTGATGTCTTGAAATCAGACACAGTCGTATCGTCCTACAAACCCAATGCAAAACTGCAGAGTTTTGGTTTTTTTTAGTCAAAACATGATTTGGGGATTTCCCTGCTCTACAAATGTAGAATCTAACTAGAAGAAGAAACGAGATGTTGCCTCCTGACAGTTCTTCGCTGCGCTCATTCTTGCTGCTTTGCTTTAAATTGTGCCCTTAGGCTACAGCAGAGGTTTGCACAATCTAACGGGAAGGTTGTTCCTACGAAAGGGTTGGTATTTGACGAAGCCCATCAGTGCACAGTGGCTAGTCCTCTGTGTGCTCCTCCGGGTTATTTGCCTTTTTACTGTGTTAAGTCCACTGTCGTGTCACGGCTCTGCCATTGATCAGTACTAAATAGCAGTACGTGCTGGCTGGGCAGAAAGGCAACACTGCTGCTATTCCCTCATTAAGATGTATAATTACTGAGGGATGGGTAACGCTGTGCTTCAAGCAGTAAGGTGTTAGACAAATGCTTTGGGATGTCATTCTGATGGTGGTTCTTATGTAGATAAGTCACTTCTGGCTGTCACCTCCCTCCCGTTGTGCGCTGGGATGGAGTTAATGGGCACACGTCATCCCCGGGCTAACCCGGTGGCAGAAAGTGTACACTCAGTGCTCTGGTGTCTGTGCTTGGCTAGCACACTGTAAATATATATTTATTTGTTTGTTTGTTTTGGTTTTGCTTAAATCAGATTGAAAGGCTGGTCATCACAGGAGACAGAATTTGCCGTGCCTTGGCCAAGAGGTTCTTAATTGATGCTGGAGGCAGAACTGCTGTGGCTGGGTTAGTTTTGTGTTGTAGCGGGGGCTTACCTGACTGTGTTTTCTGATAACCTTGTGCTTCTTACAGCTTTTATCACAGCTTTCACCATCAGCACAAACCACAGCCAGCTGCAGTGGCTGACACACCCGGAGCGCTTATCGAGGGCCATTGTGCTCTTATCCAGATCTTCAATAATACATGGCATTGATTTTTGCTGTGTTGAATAGTATATAGTGTTTACATTCCCCAGAATAATTCAGCAGGGTAAACAGATAGTATTCTTTGGAAGTAAAGTCAATATTAACAGCGTTCAGGATAGTATTTGCTGTCTATCTTTGATGGAAAGGAACCTTTCTCTTGCCTGTGTTTAGAAGGGGCTATAATTTCTGCAGAGTATTATTCTCTCCGAATGCTAGTCAGATATCGTGTCCCCTAGGGCTGGGTTTGGGATCCAAAATACTGTCTGTCAGCAATTTTTGCAGGCAGTAAATTCTGCTGCTGCAAGTGCCTTCGGCTGTTTTCTGGGACTGTGGCCATTCATAGCTTCAGTTCAAAGGTGGAAGCCTTCCATTATTTATCTAGTTGACCTTCTGGGGCAGTTTGTAGGTGTATTTGTGCAGAGTGCCTACTGGCATTGCCTTTTGTAGGGTAAACTGAGGATGCTAATGGAAATCCTGGGGTGAAAGTTGCAGACGGCCGCTGTGGTACGCTGCTTCCCCTTGACTTTGCAGCAAGTGGAGGTAGCAGGGCACTGCCAGCTCAAAGAGCCTCTGATGGAGCTGAACACCTCCACGTTGCAGACATGCTAACGTGAACACATATGGAAACCTGCCCGTTGGCAGGGAGGGTAGAGCTGCACCTGCAACTTTACATGTCGAGTTTTGTGCTGACAGTGTTTTGTCCCGCACGTGCTGTTTTGAATAACCATGGCTTAGGAAGTTGCTACATGGTGGTGCCCTTCGAAGCATTGAGTAGAAGGGTCCTTCATCCACCTCTTGCTGGGCGGACTGGCAGTTGTGGTGCCAGTGGGTTGCTGCAGTCCATGGGATGTTGAAGACTTGGTCTTTTTCCTTCTTGAAGGAAGTTGAGATCTACCTCGTCCTGAGACTATTAATCTCTAGTGGGTTTTGGTGGTTTCTAGCACAACGTTAAAGAAAAAACCCAGGTTGAAATGATTCCTACTTAAATAGACCCTGATGTCATGATACATATGCACAACTATGTATTGCTCCTGAAAAACCAGCAGGCCAGGAGGAGACGGAGCCTCTGGGCAGAATATGAATGCCTTGATTTTCTAGCCCCCTGAGCAGCAGTGAAGAGGGCCACTAGGACCAGCCAGTGGAGATTGAGATATAATTGCTTGCCTCAAGCAGTAACATATTTCTGTACACCAGCTGAATACCAATGAGGACGGAAGGAAGGAAGGTATCAAACAGACTTGCAGGCAGGAGGAAAAGGAGGATAAGTGATTAAAGGAAGGGACTCAAAGGCCAAGGCTGAAGACAATAGACTAGTTCTGATTAGAGCATTTTACCAGGGAGTGATTTGGTTTTTTAATGAATTTTTTCAGGAGCTGAATGCGTTACAGAGCTGGTTGGTGAGAAAGCGAGCAGGAGCGAGGGGCAAGCAGCGTGACCCTGGGTGCCACTGAAAAGACTGCTGCAAGGATAGGCCAGGAAAAGGGAGCCGAGGCCGGGGTAACCTTTTGAGGTTGATGAGATTAATGCCACAAGATTTCTTACTTGGGCCTTTTTCTTCCTTTCCGTAATTGCACACAATAACCTTTAAAGGAATTTAGGTTTAAGCAGCACAAACCTTTGCAATCACCTTCCTAGGTGATTTCCAACTTAGGATACAGTTTTGTTAGCCCCTTACATGGTTTGGGATGATAGTTCAGGGCCATACTGTCCCCTCCATGATTGGAGAACTCTGAAGGAGCACCCAGCAATTGGGCTTCGCTGCTCTTCAGCCCTGCACCTGCGGGGCACGGCTCACCCCAGGGATGCTCACACCAAAGGCACGGCAATGGATGGTACTACCTGTGCTGCCTTCTCCATGTCTGCTCCATGAAGATGTGGAGTGAGATTCAGTTTATTTCTTTCCTGGCCTTAAGGGAAAAGAAACCCAGCATGACCTAACCTGCAAGCCTAAGCTGCCGATAGGAAGCCTCACGGGGTAGTCTGGAGCGTTTTAGATGCTTTGAAAGCGCGTAACTCCTTAACTAGCTCTCCGAATTATCATTTGGGGTCTGGTCATGGGAGCTAAACGTGGAGATCTAATGAGCTAAAAATAATACTGGAAAGGACAGGCTTAGTGTCTCTGAGTCACCGAATGTCAGCGTCTGCCTTTTCTTCCTGAAATAATGTAGTGGAGGCTTTGGAGGGGCTGATGGGGGAGAATGAAATCTCACAGTGGAGCCTTAATTGCTGAGCTCCAAAAAACCTCACCTGCCTCCAGTTTTGTGGGCAGCCGTGCTTTGAAAATGCGATGGGAGAGGTGGTTTCAA
Source organism: Tringa solitaria (assembly GCA_026413425.1). Taxonomy (NCBI): domain Eukaryota; kingdom Metazoa; phylum Chordata; class Aves; order Charadriiformes; family Scolopacidae; genus Tringa; species Tringa solitaria. The sequence goes on from JAOXJM010000004.1 coordinate 2,318,867, forward strand.
GCAGCAGCACTAAGGTACCTGGGCGTTAGAGCCCCCACATTCTGGGGGACGCCGCTGCCTGCTCCCGGGCGACGTCGCGGCTCTCTGCGGCGGCGGATGCTGCGATGCTGGACCTGTCCCTGGGTGAAGCCGAGCCTCGGGAGGATGCGGGTTACCTCTCCAAGGCTTCCCAACCGGGCACAAAAGCAGGGAAACTAGTCAAACCTTGAGCGCTGCAGCAGAGCTCGTGGCCTTTTCCTCAGCCAGATGGGGCTTTGCTGCGTAAGTGGCTTTAATAGGTTTGCTTTAGGGGGTGTGTTTTGAAAGCAGAATGAGTGTGTGTGTGTTTGACCTATATCCTGCACATCATGTCCAGGAAGCCTGAAAGGCATAATGGGAGGAATGTACTCTTACACGACGCCTCTCATTTTCACCTCCATTAATTTTATTGGAGTGCTGCCTCACATTTATATCGTAATTGTTAGAAACAAAAAGGGAAGGAGAGAGCAAATTGCCCTGTTGCTCCCTCTGCGATCGGCTTCGGGGATTCTGTTGTTATAAAGCCATGTATATGGAAAGCAGTGCTGTCACTTACCCTGGCATTAGGTTCGGACTGAAAATGTTATGGCTTTTTTGGGTTAGAAATGATACTGTCTTTCTTAGAAAGAATCGGTTAATGAGCAATTGCAGTGGCTGCACAGAAAGGAGGAAAGACTCCTGGTAGCAGCGAGATGCAAAGTGTCTCAGCCTTGCAAAGCATTATAATCACTTTTATTTTTATGAACTTTATGGCCCAGATTTGCTAATTAAAAGCAAACAGAATTACCCAATCTGTTTTGTTTTTTACCCAGCTGACTGATACAGAGAAATTTAGCTGAACTGAGCGAGCAGGGTAACCTTTTCAGAGGGGAATGGGAAACAACTTAGTTGCAGAAACATATCCACAAGTGAGCAGGTTTTGGGTCCTGCAGTCCTGTGTTTTACAAGAGGAGCTCTGTATGGGCATTTAAAACTCTGTACAGAGCCACCTTCGGGTTTTATACGTACATGTTAATATATTGCCTGCTTTTTGCTTGTTTTCCCCTGCCACCAGAGCCTCAGAAATGGCTAGTGGAAATTCCTGTTCTGCCCATCCTCTTTCAGACTTTAGTTCACTCATTCACATTTGTTTATATTTAGACAAACTAAAGTAATCTCTTATAAAACCCTCACAACTGAGTGCTGCCTCCTTGCTTTTCCTTTGTGCGAGCCGGTGTCCTTTGTGAAATCTGGCCCTCAGCTTCCACCTGCTGTTCAGAGTTAGAATGACAAGTCTACCACGCGTTTCAAGAAAACAAAAATATTTAGTGCAAACTTCAATCCCAAGTGCAAAACGCTGGACGAGATGAAAGGTGGAATTTAAATGACAATATAAAGCTGGTCCTGGCAAGGCTTTTGGTTTGGTTCAGATTAGTTAGCCTGATCTTCCAAGAACTTGAATAAAAGGGAGTGTTATTTCCACCGTCAGCCAATCTGTAACTGTTTTAAGAAGCAATCTCCTTTAAGTTTTACAGAAGTATGATGTTATTCTCTTTTCCAGCTAAAAACCACAGTGACACCCAAGTGTTCTTCTACCTGTGGATTATCTTCTATTTCATCAGCTCTTGCTATACCCTTATTTGGGACCTGAAGATGGACTGGGGTCTCTTTGACAAAAATGCTGGTGAAAATACCTTTCTTCGAGAAGGAATTGTCTACCCACAGAAAGTGCGTATACAGCCTGCTCTTATATTAGAGAAAGCTTTTGACGTTTTAATAAAACTTGTTGAGTTTAGAGCATGTTGCAGTTGGCCACTGGTGCTTCCAGAATGCTGTGGGTTGGGGTTTTCTGGCAGTAGAGTTCATTTGTTTCAAAGGGGTCATTCCATACTGTTCACTTTTCTAGTGGTTGAGCAGCAAATTCTGTATCTTCCTGAAGGTCTGAAGAGGTCTGTCTTCTGTGCAGAGCATGTAGCATGAGCTGTCCTGTTTGTCTGTCTTGTTCTTCAGGCATACTACTATTGTGCCATTGTAGAAGACGTGATCCTGCGTTTTGCGTGGACCATCCAGATCTCCCTCACTTCCATGCAAATCTTTCCGTACGCTGGGGACATCATTTCTACTGTATTTGCCCCACTTGAGGTATTCCGGTAAGGCTCCTTGACTGAACAGTTTGTTTCTTTTACATTTTTATTACTTGTATAACATCAGCATGGTGGGAAGTGCCTCACTCCTCGGATGTGGAAGGTACCGGTCCTTGAAATGGAAGACTAGGTCTAACAGGAACATTAAATCCAAACTGGGTGCTGAGTTAAAGAAAGCTGTAGGGGGCTCTGGAGCAGTGTGGGGATGGGCCCTTCATGCTGCATTTGTGTTTTTTTCTGAACCTGGACCTAATCTTGAGGGGTATGGTTTTTACCAGATTTGTCCTTAAAATTACCCTGTTGCAATTTCCAGATTAAATTTGATTCTCAGGTTTGCAATTATTCTTAAATCTCTGCTGCTTTTCCAAACAGTAATTTGGATTCTGCAAGGTTTCAGAGCTCTATACAGACTTGTCCTCTAGCTGGAGATCTACCCCACAACTTCTCGAGATGAGTAACAGCCCTTGAAGCTGAACCTCACTCATGTAGATGGCGGAGGTTGTGTTTTGCATGTCATGCCTGGTGCCTCCATGCTGTCCAGACTAGGGCTGTCATCATTAGGACATGAGTAAGCCTGAGACATCTGTGGTTCTCCGGAGAGTTGGAAAGATGTTGTAGCAGGTGCTGCTGTTAGTCATTTGCTGTTTCTCTGTGCTACCAGTGTGTTCCCAGAGGCACTTTGATCAGTGAGAACAGTCAGTCATATCCAGATACATGTACCAGTGCTTCGTCAAACATGGGCAATGCCTGTAAAAGTGGAACTTAATTGGTAACTTTCACTTTTTCTCCATCCAGGCGGTTTGTGTGGAACTTCTTCCGTCTGGAGAACGAGCACCTGAACAACTGTGGTGAGTTCCGTGCTGTGAGGGACATCTCCGTGGCACCGCTCAACGCCGATGACCTGACGCTCTTGGATCAGATGATGGACCAGGAAGATGGAGTACGAAACCGCCGCAAGAACAAACAGTGGAAACGCAGCCAGAGCGTGTCCTTGCGCAGACCTCGTCTTGCTTCACAGTATGTTTTGCCTCTCCTCTAGTGCAACAAACCAAACCATGTGTTAGAGCTGTTGTTAATACTTGGTGGCCATTCACAGACTGGGTAATCACACAAAGATCTCAGCCAAAATAGTCATTCAAAGGGAGGACTTGTCCAATTAGTAAATGAATATTTCTCTGCCGGAGGGTTGGTCCGTCCTTTACATCATCTTGGGGTTCTGGTAAACCACTGGATAAGGGAGTTGCCTTTGCAAAATTCCCCTCCTGTAAAAAATAGCCCGTAGCAGTTGCCAGAGGCTGTAAATCCAAACTTGGAAGAGAGTCTCCCATCAACCAGCCATTTCCAGGCTTCAGACTGTTCCAAGATATCAGTGATCATTAGATTAAGAATTCCTATGTGAGATCTAAGAGCCCTTCCTCCCCCAAATCTAAACCCATGCATTTTTTTTTCATTCTACCCCTCCTCCTTACAGCCCGGGCGTTTCCCCACCTTGCCACCCCAGCCTTGAACCTCTTGACTGCTTATCCTCACTGCAGTGCCTGTGCTCCGAGCATCACAGGGTGCTCCAGGCATCACTTCTGCCCCAGCAGCCCTGCCCTTCGGCTGGGAAGCAAGCTTGGGCTCCACCGGGACCTTGGAAGCACATGGTGCCAGGAGTGTTGTGCAATCCCTGGAGCACGTCACCGCATGGGAGGGGTGGATGGGGGGAAAAAGGAGCCTGTAGCTGTCACGCAGCCCTTGGGCCATGCTTGTCTCATATCCGTGTTGGCTTAGAGTTACACGGATATGACCAATACCGACAGTCTTCATGTGGCTGCTAGAGACTGGAAAACTTTATGAAGAGGGGATGTGGGCCAAAGCCTGGTTGAATTCCCTACAACCACATCCATTTACCTCTCAGATGTGCAGCAAACAGAGGCACATCAAGCATATTGCGTGTCCAGAGGAGAGCCACCAAGCTGGTGAGGGCTCTAGAGAACAAGTCATATGAGGAGAGGCTGAAGGAACTGGGCATGTTTAGTTTG
>JAOXJM010000004.1:2323562-2338319 GCA_026413425.1 Tringa solitaria
TGGCACTTCAGGGCATGCTCTAGTGCCTGAGATTGTTGGTTTGTGTCTGTTTGTGAGTTTTGTGGGGGGTTTTTTTGGGTGGGTTTTTTTTGGTGGTTGGACTCGATCTCAGAGATCCCTTCCAACCATGAGGATTCTGTGATATTCCAAAACAAGCTGCTGTACCTTCCTGCAGCCCAGTGACGGGTTGAGCGGGAAAGCTGCTTTGGATTTGCAGCACCTGCTGCAAAGGTTTTAGGGAGTTCTGTGGGGAGGGGGTGGATGGATGGGTGGATGGTGGATGGATGCAGCGTGACCAGCATTGCCTCAGCTGTCCCCGGCTGGCCATCGGCACAGCCCGGCAGAGGGCATTGTCTGTGCACACAAGGTAGCCATGGCGGTGTGGTGTGGGCAGAGCCATGGGAGGAGGATGCTGAGGGACAGCTGGGGCATAAGGCTCTGCTATTCCAAGTGAGAGAGTGGGGAAACAATTCCAGTGGAGGAAGACAATTCCTCTCTGTGGAAGAAAGATTCCCAAGTGTGCGGCAGGGTGTTTTTCTTTTCCTGTGTGTACTAATGGGAATTTCTTCTCCCCATTGAATGTTTTCTGTTTGTTTTTTTCTTTTTTTTTTTTTTTTGCAGGTCCAAGGCTTGTGACACTAAGGTATTGATAGAGGACCTAGCGAATGAAGTGAACACATGAGATGGCCGTGGTCTCTTATTCCGCATCCTTTGTTTTCTCGTTCTGTTCCCCTCTTCCCCAAGTACCCCGATCTCTGGTACAGTTCCAGCTGAAAACAGGAGAAAACACCGAACATGTTTTCCGAGCTCTTCCAGACCAGATCCTATGGACTCCAACAAGCTCACTGTGTTTCATTTCTTTTCTTCTGGGTTAATTTTAATGTTCTATTTTAAAAAAAAAAAATAAAATATTTTACTTTGCCAATAAAGAGGACAGTTCAGGAAAGAAGGATTGTTTACAGTCTCAACAAGGACATACAAACCTATCTGGATAACGAAGCATCATAGGGACTCCCTCATGGGACAGTGCCGAGAACACACTCGGTTTCTGCTTGGCCCGGTTTTGACTGGTTGAAACCGGACTTAAGTTTTTAAATCTGATTTTTTTGGTTTTGTTTTTTTTTTCTTCATATCCAGCGCTGAGGCACTGGCTGCACTTGCAGGGAAAGTGCACTTAGAGCAGTATCTTCATTCATGAAGCTACTTTTTAATTTGATGTAACTTTTCTTATAATTTTTTGGAAATATGATGTATCTGTTGCATATAGTTTTCACATTATTTATGAAACTTAACAACCATATGAGAGTGATTTTGAGTCCTGTGCAATGAAGGTTTTAATGGTAAAACAAAGCCGGGAATGTAGATCTAGATCTCCAGAGTTGTGGGGTTGTGGCCTGCAAATACCCCTCTCGTGAGACAACTTGCACCTGTGTTTACCTTTTCTCTCTTTCTTTCTTTTCAATTTTATTTTAAACCAAAGTTTCTCTTTTGGATTTTTTTAGTTGCTGCTACTGCTTCTGGGCATGTCTCTTGTACCGGTTCAACGCCAACTTTCCATGCAGCTGTGTGAAAGTAGTGCAGATGGTCCTAAGGCCCTTTTGAAAGGAGAGTTGGGTCCTACAAACAGTGCAAAAGCTAGGCGTACAAAGGCTTCAGAACTTCATTCTCCAGCTCAAAAAGTATTTTTTCAAAGCCTTAATAATCCTTAGGTGGTGTGAGGGCATCCTGTACGGAGCAGGGAGCTTTCCTGGTGTTCTCCTGCAGCCCAGCAGTGAAGTGGGACAAGGCAAGGAAGGTGATGGTTCTCGGGGGTGGGGAGTTGAGCAGGCTGGGTGTTCAGGAGCGGTTGTGTGTTGGAGAGGTGTCGGGGAGCGTGGAAAGGACTGTGTTGTGCCCACCTGATGGGGAAGGTAGAATTGAAAACAGGTCTCTTGGTGGCTTCTGGTTTGGCAAAAAGCCTCTGTCGGGCACCATCCTGGTGCGCTGCCCTGTGGCTTGGCTGTTACTTGTGCCCCTGGTCTCACCTCGCTGACCCGGTTTGGGAAGCACAATGCTATGGAGCAGACTTGGGTAAAGGGCAGCCAGATTGTCTCAGAAGAGTGATGCTAACTTGATGGTCTCATTGGTCTCTCCTCCTGTAGGAAAGGCAACATGGGAGCCTGCAGAGTCCCTCTCTCCTTCCCCTAGCGTGACATGTGCTCTCTGCTCTCTCACAGCGGTGCTGGTGGGTGAGGGGAGCTGGAGCTGAACCTCTCAGCCAGGACTGCTGCTGCTGGGTTGGGTTGGCATGGTTGGGGTCCCCAGGACTGCCACCTTCCCCTCTGCCAGGCTCTTAGGCAGCTGTGGTGCTAGGACTGCAGTAGAAGGGTGAAACTCTTCAAGTAGGATCCTCGCGCTGATGTCTGTCTGGTGACTTGCTTCTAGTTTGGGCAATGGAGCTGCAGGAATCTCTGCTCAGCTGCTGTTCAGTGGTTATTATTTCTTAATTAGCTAATGGCATGGTTTCTCACATGACCGGTACGTTGCATTTTCTCAGTTTGCCTGCTGTGCCTCTTGCCCAGAGGAACTGAAGAAGGAAACTTAGTTCTCTTCATTTAATTTGAAATAGAATCAAATTCAGTGGTGGTGAACCCGTACCAGGCTGAGGGCAACACTGCAAACCTGTAACTACCTGCGCTCCTGTGATGTGCTCTCAGCTTACAAACCATCTCTGATGGACCTTCCAGGAGATGCCTCTGCTCTGTCAGCGACCTGCTGTGACGGGGTGTGTGGTGGAGTAGCTGGTATGTGGTGGTGCTACTCCTCACGTCTTCTGCCGCGTTGCTCTGCTCCAGCGAGAGGGCAGCTGGACTAGCAGGGGGTTTGGTGGTCATCCCGTTGGTGACCCAGAAGCCTTTTTTTTCCTCATATTTAACTCCCTTAGGTCTGTTGTTCATGCTCAAATGGAGAGTTCCTGTTCATATGGAAGTGGAGCCTGAGATATAAAGCCTCTTAAAATATTTCCATTTCCTGATTTGCATTGCAGCGGTTGTTGCCATGTCCAAACCTTGCATAGGTGTTTCCAGCAAGAGCGGTGGGAAATGAGTGAAGCCATACCTACCCAGGGGTGTGTAGAGGAGGGCAGCCTCACCCAGGGGCGGGGGGCAATCCAAAATAACAGAGTTTAGTGGTAATTTGTCCTTTCGGAGGGAAGGAGAAACGCAGAGAGGCATTTCGAAGTGATGCCAATCCCCTGGGAGCGCCCTGCCTTCCTCAGCTGGGCTGGGGAGAGAGGGGACATGGCTGGGTGGCCAGTGTCCTCCTGCTGCACCGTCCAACCGCCCGCTTCCCAACCTGGTGGGGAGGGTGAAGCTGCGAGTAATTAAATTCTTGTTTCTGTAGTTTACCCAAATCCTTAGGAGAAGCAAGAATTCAGTCTGTTGATCTGCTCTGCTCCCCGCTCTGCTCTTTCCCTTCCCTTTTTCTCTGTCTTTGCTGGCAGGAGAAATAAGGAAAAGGGGAGGTGGCATGCTACAGCTAGCAAACGTTATCTCCTAAAATAAAACATCGTCCCCTTTGGCAGCAAAGGCGCTCTCTCGGGGGGGAAAGGAGCCTGAATTCCTGGAGGCATGGATTTTAAAGGCTCCCAATGCTGCTTCTGCCTGTTCTCTCGCTCCCGGAGATTTCTGAGAAATCAGGCATGCGGATTCCTCCTGAGAGCGAGTGCTAAAGCCGAGATGGCTCCGCGTCTATGAGAACATCTGGCCAATAAAGGGAGACCTAATGAAGCCGAGCAGATGGTGAGAGAAAATAGCCCCATCGCTCCTTGTGAGCAGCCTACGCAACAGGAGCGAGGGGAGCGGGGACAATCTTGGGGTGGTTTCGTTTCGTGAGCAGGATTTGCTAATGGGAGCTTGGAAACACTCCTGGAGGGAGAACAGCAGGGGGACAATCCAGAAGTATTGTAGAGCAGAGTTAAAAGGAGCTGTGGGTCTTTTTTTATCCAGTGCTTTAGTTGTTGGGATGTAGCTGGATGGAAAGTGGAAGCTGAGACAGGTCTGGAGTCTGGCTGTCGCGAAGCAGCGCTGGGTTTTGGATGTTGAGCTCTCCCTGTCCTTGCAATTCGGTTCACTGGAGGCTTGTCAGAGGTTGTAGTTGTGTGAGGCTCTGAGGTCGGTGTGGAAGCCACTTTGGCTGAAACCGTTGCAGATGGTCCCACCTAAGGGGAGGAGGTTTCGCAGTGTAACCACTGAATTTTGGAAATTCCCTTTGAACTCACTGCTCTGTGCTGATTTTCATCCTTCCTGCTCTTCCAGGGATTTTCGGGGTGCAGGGGGGGGCGTTAGGATTTTCAGCATCTGGAGTTTATTTGCTAACTGGAGTTCCCTGCATGGCTTTGGGACTGTCACCAGAAGCGCCAGGTCCCCCTGCCTGGGGAAGGCAATGCCGTGTGAGCACCCCTGACGGGGCAGTGGGGCACGTTTGGGCTTTACAGGCTTAACCAGTGGGAGTGGGAGCTGCTCCATCAACGGGAACTGGTGCTGTCCCACCACATTTTAAAAGAAATGCATTTGCAGCGCTCGTGGCTGCAGCCTCTGTATATCAAATAAGCTCCTACCTCTCAAATCCAGGCGCCTTCCCAAAGGCAGCTGTTGCTCATCCTACACCTTTCCCTGCCCGGCTCCCGGGCCCCCTTCTTCTGTCGGTGTCTTTGCTGTTTGTCCGAAGCCAATGATACGCAGGGCGTGGGAGGACGGCCGGCAGCGTGGAAATCTCGGTGGGAAAAGTCTCCAAGAAAAGTCTCTTGAGGAGCAGGGTTGGATCCTCCTGCTCTTATTTCCCTAATAACTTCTTGTGCTGCTTGTTCTGCTTCCTCGCCGGCGCTCGGCCACCGGAGCTGTGTGGGAGGCAGGGAGGGAAAAGAAGCAGGGTCCTGGTTCAGGAGATAACGATCCCTGGGGATTTTATTGTGGATTTTTCAAGGAGCAAGGGGAGGCAGCACAAAGCCTTCAAGCTTTGGTGATGTTTTGAACAGCTGAGTGAATTTGGCCTTATCCTGCAAGGATGCTGCTGCCTACTGCCTGCTGTGGCCCGGCGTGTGCCCCAGGCTTTTTTGGGGGGTGTTTGTGGCCCCGCTATCAGGCCGTCATGTTGGGACATGCCCTGGGACAGGGGCATGGCTTGGCTTCCATTGGGAACACAAAAGCCATCTCTGGCCCCGTGTCCTCCCTCCTCTCCTCCACCATTCTGCTTTGCACTCGCAAGGGGAAGATGATCTTCTGCCTTAAGCATTTTTTTATTTATTTACATTTTTATTCCAGAAGGTGGTCGGGTTGGTTTATCTCCTTGGAAAAGAGGGGCTGGGGCTCCTGGGGGAAGAGTGGAAGATCCCTTTGGTAACCGCAGCAGTCACAGTTGGGCTCAGTGGCTGTCACCTCATTAAACCTTGCCTCCCTTACATGATGCCATCCCAAATACCACGCTGTGGGACAAGCTGTTGACTCGCCACCACCATGGGGGCTCCACTCTCTGCTGCAGCATCCTGGCTGCAGAAGAAATGCAGGTTTTGCAAGGGGGGAGGAGAGGAAAGGGCTGGTAATACTGTGTGCAGCTGGGTGCTGATGCCCCATCCCTGCTCCTGGTGGGAGTTGGAGGCTGCTTTGCCTCCAGCGCAGCCATGCCGTGGGGGGCGAGAGGCACTGACCCTGCCTGAGTAGACTCCCCATGGCCTCGACAGTCCCTCAAGCTTTAGAAACCAAATTACAAACTCTTTGCTCCAGAGGAGAAATTGGGCAGCCTGGTAGAACTTGTGATGACCTCTCCGTCCCATAGGTCCTGGTGAAGGATCGGCATTTGGAAGGGGCGTGGGGTGGAAATGCTGAAGTTTCCCCCCAGGCCCCGCTGCCGCCTTCCTCTCCCCTCCCCGCCGTGTTGGTCTAAATGATCTTTCTATGAAGCCCTGTAGATGTCAAAAGTAATTATGGAGTGTGATTAGTCCTCTGTGGGTGCTTTCTTTCTTTCCTCCTCCTTTCTCTTTTGCTATCCCCTTCTCCACTCTTTCTTTTTTGGCTAAGTGGAAAAGGTGAGGACAAAGAATTGCCGCTTGCTTGGACTCATGATGTATCTGTGACTGCGCTATTAGCTGTCTCCTCTTTCCTCCCCAAATGGATATAATTTTTGAAGTGTGGAATACCCTTCTTGATAAGTAGGTTTTAAAAAAAAATGCACAATGTGATACTGTTTCATAGTTTCTAGGTGGTTGTATAAAGCAAAGTTACTGTGATTGTGTTTTTCAAAGGAAAAAGTGATTGGTTACAAGATCTGTCCTTTTTTCATTATTACAAGCTCTTTGTTTTCCAATGATCTGATGGCTCTTTTGTCCCCAGTCTGTGTGTCTTTCTTCCCACGTCCCACCCCTGGTGCTGCCTCCACCCACAAAGTGTTCTCTTCTACCAGTCTGTAGACACTGCTCTGGGACCCCTGGGAGCTGTGAGCTGTCACTGGTGGGCCGAGGAGGGGGAGATCTGCGTCCCAGGAGGAGGTGGAGGTGCTTGGAGGAGGGAGATGTTTGAGAAGGGGTTGAAGGTGGGCAAGAGGGATTCACGGGAAAGTGCCCAGGGCTCAGATCCCACACACAGGGGGTGAAGCTGGAGGGAACCTCCTGCACAGACTGTGCCGTACCGGCTACAGGCTCTGGGAGCCTTTGGTTGCCTCTCTCCGGTTTGTCTCTGGTCCAAAGTGTCCTCCCTGCACAGTGGGTGACCAGAGGCTGAGCAGCCCAGCCCTGGGTTGTCTGGGGTCTGTGCTTTCATTTCGCTTTCTTAAATCCTTTCATCGTCTCTTGCAATCAATCTTCCTCCAGAAGAGAGCCCAGCGCCTCGAGATCACTCTAAGCCTGTTGCTGCTCACGCCAGCCGCTTCCCGGAGGTTTAATCCCTGTGTCCTGGGTGCTGCCGGCCACGGCTCCCTGCCTGGCTGGTGGCCGGAGCCCGCCTGCCCTTGCTCTGGCACCTCACCGGGTGGTTTGTCCCCAGCTTGATGGGGACAACATCCCCCAGGCAGAGGAGTCAGGACCTCTCCCCGGGATGGCGTGGAGGTAAGGATGGGTCCCAGCATCGCAGGGGAGGTCGGACCCCGGGGCTGGGGTGCGGGGTGAGGAGGCTTTCTCTGCCTTGGGCTCTTCGACCCAAACCTGCCAGCAATCCCCTCCTGCCTGGGAGCAGCTGGAGGAAGATGCTCTGTCCCCTGTGGAGCCAAGGAGTCATCCCTGCTGCCGGTCAGCACTGCGGTTGCAGCCATTCCCTGTGGGGAAGGAAGCCCTCAGGCTCAGTTTTGGCCATGATGGGGGTCCTGGAGCCACTGGGGTGGTGGGGGACAATTTAAAAAAGATCAAAGTGATTTCTTGCTGCTCATGCTGGCGAGGGCCAGTGCGGCTGGAGCCGGGAGGATTAAAACAATTTCATAATCCTGGTGATTTCCTTTTGATCGGGATTATGAAACCAATCACGAATATCAAAAGCCACGGCTTAAAGCGGCAGCCAGAGTGGGGCCGGGACACCCCATGGCCCCCGCAGCGCCCATCCTGCCCCCCGGGGATGGCGGCCCCCAAGCCTCCAGGTAAGCGGTGCCCACCCGGGGCCCTGCTCCGGCATGATGAGTTCTGTGGGGTCTCAGGGGAGGCGGGCAGGGGAGGGGGGTTTCACTGTGGGTGGCTCTGTGTGTTGCATACTGGTTTTAGGGGAGGATGATACATGGATATATACCAAGCTCAGCTCCCCCCAGCTCCCACCATCCTCCCGCCTGAAGATGCTCGCTCTGGAGCCGCTGGGTTGTTGTTAGGTCCAGGCAGGATTTGGCCTCTGGGGAAGCAGGAGAATTTAGCACTTCTGCAAACGTGTGATGCTCGCAGGAGGTTGCCTGAAGCCAGCAGGCTTTACTGCTGGTCCGAAGGCTCTTAGAGAAAACACCCCCACCCTGGTCGGCCACCCTCCCCTGCCTGTTTGCCCTCCTGGACCCCCCAGCCACTGGTACAGGGCAGACCCCCCCAGCACCCTGGGGTGAATTATCGTCCCCCCCGGCTGCCCTGGGGAGGGGGGCTGGCTTTGCTCCACGCTCGCCTCCCAAAACCCGCCAGCCCAGACAAAGGACATTCCTGAGAGCCAGCCAAGGCAGCTGGGCTTCCCTCCGGCCCAGAGCGAGGTGTTGGGTTCCCTCCTCCCCCGGGGTCCCCTCCGTCCCCCCCTAACGCCACACGTGGCTGCGGTGGCATCGTCCTTTGGGGACAGCCGTCACCGGGGCAGGCGGTTGGGCCGCGGGGCTGGGGCAGGATTTGGCCGGATGCCCTGGCGTGGGGTGCAGAGGAGAAGGAGGAGGAGGAGGCCCAGGCGGGAGGCAGGGCTGTCCACGGCCCCACAGCCCAGCCAAGCGGCTGTGTTCGGCTGAAGGGGCTGGGATTTGCTGGTTTGTCTTTTTTTTTTTTCCAATTTTTTTTTTCCCTCCCCTGCTTCCTTCCCTTCTTCCGCCTTCTTCTCCCTCTTCCCAGCCCTCTCCCGATGCTGCTCCGGGGGTAAGGACAGCCCTCACCTCCCACCCATGGCCCCCATCCTGCTGCTCCTCTGCCATGGGGCAGTGTGGGGGCTGCGGCGATCCAGGGGAGGGGGTGTTGGGGGGTGGGTGGTCGGGGGATGCCCCAGCCACGGGGGGAGGTTCCTCCAGGGGTACCAGTGGGGATGGGGCGCTCCCAGTGTGGGGTACAGTGGGGCAGCAGCACCCGGGTACCACCAGGACCATGAGGCTGGTGCAGGACGAGGACACAAGTGACCCCGGGGGAGCAGGGGGGCTGGCGTCTGTCTGGTGGCATCTTCGGTGAGTTGCAGCCGGGTGGGATTTCTGGGGAGTTTCGGGGGGCGCTGACTGGGCTCAGAGAGTGCTGCTTCTCCCCAGGGCACCCCAAACACCGCAGGCAGGCGCCCCGCGCTCCTGCTCAGCCCCCAGCTGCCTGCTTTGGGGGAGCCCACCCCCCCTTCCCCCTGCTCCAGAGCGATGCTGGTAGAGTGTCACCGCTCCGGCTGGCCTCACGCTGTGCCACGTCCCTGTCCCCTTCCCTGCCAGGCTGTTCACCGCCCTGGCACCGCACGCCGCACGGGATCACCCTACCCGCTGCCCAGTTAACCGGCGGTGCTGGTTTTTGCAGGAGCACTGGGTGGGAGGAGGGTGAGGGCAGCGCTGGGGGGCTTGCCCACCCTTCCCCTGGGGTTCTCTCCCCGCAGGGCACATGGAGGGGGGCTCTCCCGCTGAGACGCGGCGGCCACCGCGGCCGCCCCCCAAGCAGCACGGCCAAGCCCCCTCCCCACCGGAGCACCCTGAGGTCGCCCGCGGCCCCCACGCAGTCCTGGAGAGCAAGGTGAAGGCGCTGAAGGAGAAGCGGGGGGCCGGCCGGCCGGGGACCCCCACAGCCACCCCTGAGCGCCCCTCACCCAAGAAGGCCCGGCCCCGGCGGGGGAAGCCAGGGGCGGACGTGGCGGCGCTGGAGCCGCGGGCTCAGCTCCGCACCTACCTGACCGACGGGCTGCTGGATGGCGGGGACCCTGCGGCCAGCCTTCCCCCGGCCCCCCGCGCCGGCACCCCGGGGCTCTGGCGGGTGCCGTCACCCAGGAGAGATGTGCCAGGAGGCAATGAGCTCCTGCCGGCCCAGGTCAGTGGGTCCCGGGGCTCTGCCTCCCCCCGTGAGACACCCCCCCTGGGAGAAGAGGAGCATACCCCACCGTGGGACCGAGAGGGTCCCCCCGTGTCCCCAGCCACGGTGGAGGGCTGGGAGAGGCTCTCGCTGGCCGAGCGGGTGGAGAGGAACCGTCGGCTGCTGCAGGAGGTGCTGGGCCTCGCCGCCCCCGGTGCGTATTTCGGGCAGCCGATGGCTGTTTCGGTAGAGTCGGGGGGAGCAGAAAGGGGAAATCTCTGGGGGTGAAGGGGGGAGCCCTCAGTGCCTTCCTCCATCCTCCCACGCTGTGGGTGCAGCTCCGTGCTCATTCACACCCTGGGGCAGCACCACCTTCACCGGCAGCGGTAGGAGATGGCCACAAACAAAATGGGGTGCTTCTTCCCTGGGATGCTCCGCGTGCTGCCGGTTCGCTCCAGCGTCATGGTGAGGAATTTTGCGCTAAGAGCAAGAAACCCACTTCCTGGGGCACTCAAGGTCTGTGGGCATCATCTTCCCTTTGCCAAGCCACCGCCGGAAAAGGGAATGAATTTCTCCTTCAAAAGCATCTGCCCTTATGTCCCCATCCCCAAGGCTGGTGTTATCCCATGTCCTGCTCCTCTGGGGTCTCTCCAGAGCCGAGCTGCTGGGATGGATAGAATCATAGAATCATATGGGGTTGGAAGGGACCTCTGGAGATCATCAAGTCCAACTCTCCCACCGGAGTGGGTCTACCTAGAGCAGGTTGCACAGGGTCCTTGTCTAGGTGTTTTTTGAATGTCTCCAAAGAAGGAGACTCCACCACCTCTCTGGGCAGACTGCTCCAGTGCTCTACCACTGTTGCAGTGGTAGATAGCCCTAAAAAGAGTATTTGCTAGGACAAACAGAGCCGTGGGGCTGTGGGGGAGTTAGTGAGGGGGAGGCAGGTGGAGGCCATGGTCTGGCCAAGCTGACTCCTTTTCCCCCTCCTGCGTTTCAGAGGTGTTGGCGAGCGACGGGGACTGGGACTCGGGGGTCTCGCTGCAGGACTCCGAGGGCTGCAGGTAAGTCTGTCCCAGCGTGGTGATGGGGGGCATTTCCCTCTTTCCCCTTCCCTTGTCTTGTATTTTAAATGCACCCCACAGATTAGTGCTTGGCCCTAATTAGGGGCTGGGAAGGGCTGTGGGGCAGCTGGTGGGGGGAGCATGGAGGTGCTCCAGTGATGCTTCAGTGCGAGCGGGGCTGGAGGGTGAGGCCAAGCCGGGTGTCCATGTGGAGTTTGGGCACAGGGAGTCGCCGCTGGAATCCTGGGTGGGAAGGGAGCTGGGGATGAGGACGGGAGAGAAATTTGCTCCAGGTGCTTAAGAGGATCGAGGCGACGGGCGTGTGTAATCTTGTTGGCCTAATGATAAACCTTGGAGGTAGGGGACTAAAAATACGGAGGTGGGATGGGCAGGTGAGCTGGGCAGCAGCACGGGGGCTGGGGGTGCGTGGGGCTGCGTGGGGGGGGGGGAAGAGAGTAAGTGGGGAAGACCCCCCCCCTGTATTGAGGTTACTGGTTCTGCTCTGCTCCAGCAGCCGGGGTTGATCAGTGATGGCCGGGTGCGAGGCTGAGCCAGGGATGCTGCGTTCCCCGTGGGCGGGGGCAGTCAAAACCTAAGGGGTGGCTTTGGGCCCCCCCCCATGGTGTGGCACGGAGGGCTTTCCTGGGGGCCGGCCTGCGCCCACCCTCCTGCCGCGAAGAGGTTAAGGCCGGGCTCCCCGAAGTGACTGCCTGAGCTGATTATTTTAATCAGGGGGATTAGGGCCATGGCCAACGGGGAAGGCAGCGCTGGAGCAGGGCTCTGCCCTCCCGTAGCCCGCGAGTCCCCCCACCCTGCAGCCGGTGGGGCCGGGGGGAGACCTCCCGCAGGGAAGGGAAGGCAGCAAGGTGGCAGGGGGTCATCCCAAACCTACCTGCGTTCGCATGGCTGCGGGGTTTACACCGCCGGGGAGCGGAGGCAGTGCCTGCCTCAGTTTCCCCATCCACCTCCCGGATGCCCCTGGTGCAAAGCGCTGCCTCGGCTGAGCCGGTGCCTGAGCCATGGGGGGGCCAAGCCTCCCCCCAGAGCATCCCCAGCGAGGGGAGCGACACCCCCTCCTCCTGCCTGGCTGTCCCCCCCACCCCCGGCACGGTGGCCAGCCCGCCTGTGAACGGAGGCCGGGCTCCGTTTTTCTCTGGGCAGAGCAGCCCCGTCGTCACTGTTAAACCACGTCTAATCCCTGTTATTTTTTCCTAATCCCCCCCCTCCCCGCTGCGGGGGCCGCAGGGCCTTTGTCCCCGGGCAGGAGCTCGAGCTGAGCCCGCGGCACGAGCAGGCCAAGCAGCTGCTGCAGCGTGCCCGCATGAAGGCTCGGACGAACCCCCTGCGCGCCAGCCACGACATCCTCCTCCTCCCCGCCGCCGCCCCGCGCCCCAGGTCAGTGCCGGACCCCCGGGGATGCATCCCGCATCCCTTGCTCTGCTGCCACCACGGTTCTCTCGGGGGGTACACGTGGATTTGGCGTGTGTGCAGGGCGTGCAGGTGTGTGTGTGCGTGTGCGGAGGCAGGGTCTGACCTGAGCTTGTGCCCCACCGGAGCATCCCCCTTCCCCGGGGCGTGGGTGAAGTCTTCGCAGCACAGTATTTGGGGGGTGTTTAATTGTGTTTCACGGCAAGGTGGGGGCATTAATGGCGTGTTAACCATACTGGCTGGGAGGGCTGTGTTTCTTCCCTGGGGGAGGCTCGGTGCCCGGAAGGCTGTACCCAAGCCACCACTCGCCATGTGTGTGTGTGCCGGGTTGTGTGTGTGTGTGTGCCGGGTCATGTGCCATTCGGTGTTCCCGGACTGATTAACCACACAGGGAAAGGAGATGGAGGTCAGGTGGTGGCGGTGGGGCACAGCTGGCATCCCGTGATTCCAGCTTTGGGCAGCCCAGGAGGGGAGCAGGGCTGTACAACGTGGGGTGGGCTTTCCTCCTGCTCCATCTTCTGCACTGGGTTCCCCACCACCACCACCACCCCCAACTCCTGCCCTCCTTTCCCGAGGGAGCCGGGCAGCCCTTGCAGCTGGCCCACCTCCATCTGTCCATCTGTCCCCACGCCAGGGAGCCCAGCGGGAGGCCGCCGAGCGTCGCCCCGCGGGACGGAGGGAGCCTGAGCGACTCGTCGAGCGGGGAGTCCAGCTGCGGGCGGCGCCGGCGGCCCCGGGGACCCTCCCCATCCCGCGTCCGCTTCGAGGACGAGTCGGCCCGCGATGCTGAGGTGCGGTACCTGGAGCGGCTGCAGCTGCGGCACCGGCGGGCGCTGGGCTCGGCCCTTTCCTCGCCAGATCCGGCCGGCAGCGGGCAGCCGGGCGACGGAGCCGGCCGGCCCAAAGCCCGAAGTGACGACCTCGTGGCCGGGGGCAAGTGCAGTGCCTGCGGCTCCTTCCTCGGTGCCACCACCAGCCGGGGTGTGGATACACCAGCGGCCACCGACGCAGCCCCAAGCATCCCTGCAGCACCGGGAAGCATCCCAGGGGAGAGCGGGGGGCTGAGCTCTGCCCGGCCGGAGCCCAAAACCAGGGCTCTTGGCCCCCGGGGGTCTCCGCTGTGGATCCTCCCCTCCCGGCAGCGCATCCACACCGAGAAGATCAAGGAGACGTACATCGGGGATGTCACCTACATTGACGAGGTGGACTCAGCCCTGGAGAGCACCGACACCTCTGACGGCTGCCGGACGGACAGCGAGGAGGCAGGACCCCGCAGCCCCCACCCGAGGGGGCACCGGGATCCCCGGGCTCATGGACACAGGGCCCCCCACCCTGCCCCACAGCTGGAGGCGAGACCCGGGAAAGGGACATGCGTGGCTGGTGGTGGCCCTTGTGCAGGGCACGGGGTCTCAGGTGGCACCACAAGCCAGCCGGGGGCTGTTTGCCCCCTGCCACTGGGCAGAGCTGGCAGCCGGGAAGAGGGGGACAGCGAGGGGGTGGGAAACACCACTCGTCCCCCACAGCAGCCCAATGAGCCCCCGGACCCTTCCTTGCAGCCGGGGACCATCATCCCGATGCCAGGCACCCACCTCCCCACTCCCCCCAGCACCAAAAAGGCCTGCTCCCAGGTGCCTTGCAGGAAAGCCCTCTTCTCCGGTGGCAGCCGCCGGGCGTCCAGCCGAGGTGCCCAGGGCCCAGAGGCTGATGGTGGGAGCGCTGGGCCCCCCCAGCCGGGGGGCAGGGCAGGGTCGGGGGAGCGGAGGGGTCCCTGCAGCCCCAGGTGGCTCCCAGGGAGCCCCCTCCGTGCCTTGTCCACCAACAACTGCAACAACACCCACGGGCAGGACCCCCCGGGGATGGGCAGAGGTAAGAGACTCGTGCGTGGGGGTGCTCGGGGAGGTCCCCAACAAGGCAGGGATGTGACTGCCTCGTTGTGGTTCCAGGGTCACCGTCGCAGCCTGTCACCCCTGCGCCCCAGGAGGCTGGTTGTCCACCCAGGGAAGCTGCAGGGATGCCTGGAGCGCAGCAGCACCCGGCCGGGAGCGTGGCACACGGGTGAGTGAGAGCGAGGGACCACCGGCAGGTGCTGCATCCCTCCCAGGATGCTGCCGGGCTGACTCCCCCCCTAACGCTTCCTGGTGGGACTCTTGGCTTTTGGCACCAAAAACCTCCCCGAAACTACGGTACAAAGCTGACAATTTTGCATGTAGTGAAGCGGAGCTGCCTTTCACCCCACAGCTGGTTCCGCTGGTGGTGGTGCAGCAAACGTGATGGCAGGCACCCTTGGAGGGGTTTAGCTTGGTGCCAGGTTCTTCCCTTTTGGGGAAAATCCGCTGCCAGCCCCAGGGCTGCCTTGGGGCTCACCGAACGTGATCCCACTGGATCTGTTCCCCAGGGGCAGCTTGTCTCAGGCTGGCAGGAGGGTTCAGAGGTGGTGCTGGGTCTTTCTAGCCCCTTGGTAGGATGCAATCCCATCAGGCAGAGAGTGAGGGAGGTCTGAAAGGTGTTACACCCCCCCAAACCTTGCCAGGTTCTGCACTTGGGCCACAATAACCCCGTGCAGCGCTACAGGCTTGGGGAAGTGTGGCTGGAAAGCTGCCTGGAAGAAAGAGA
>JAOXJM010000004.1:2340162-2356132 GCA_026413425.1 Tringa solitaria
CTCCTCACGTTTAGGTGGAACTTCTTATACTCAAGTTTGTGCCCATTTCCTCTTGCCTTGTCACTGGGCACCACTGGGTCGTCCCAAAGCATCACACGAACCTTAGTGGAGGCACGGCACGGCCCCTCCGCGGTGGCGCTCGTCCCTCCCTGAGACCAAGCTTGGGGACAGGCAGAGGGGGCTTCTTCTGTATCTGTAGGGTGGACACCCAAAGGGGTGATGGCGGATGGGGAGATGCTGCTATGCATGGCTTTGGCCACGCACAGTCCCGTGTGTCCATCAGCCCTTGGCCTGGGACACGTAGCCTGTCCCAGAGGCCACCTATGGTGAATTTGCTGCTGTGCACGGGCCAGCGTCCAGCCCCTGGGCACCCCCGGGGGGGCACAGCCCCAGCCATGGGGTGCAGGGCGGTGGGATCACCCACCCTCGTCCCTCTCCGCAGGTGTCTATGTGCAGGAGATGGCGGACGCCGGCACGGCCAAGTTGTACGCGGGGCTCCTGGGCGTGGGGGACGAGATCCTGCAGGTCAACGGGGCGGCCGTCTCGGGGCTGGGGCTGGCCCGCATCCGGGAGCTGCTGCTCCAGGCGGACACCCTGTCCCTCCGCGTGCTCAGGCACCGCCCGCTGCCCCGGTAGCCCCGGCACAACTCCCGGGAAGCCCGTTGGGAGGAGGAGGATGTCCCCGCTGCCATCCTGGGATGCTGCAGGATGGGCATGATGTTGGACCACGCTGCCCTGCGGTGCTCTGGTGGGGGCAGGTGGGCTTCCCGGCTCTCCTGAGGCAGAGTGGGACCAAGGACCCCCCCCCAGACAACATCCAGCATCTCCAGGAGCTGCCCCAAGTGTGGGGACAGGGGACAACGCGGCCCTGTCAGGGCTGTCCTGCTGGGCACTGGGGTGGCCGACGTGGAGATGCCCTGTCCCTGCATCCCCAGGAGATGCGGGGTTCCCGGTCACCGCTGGAAACCTGCGCCCAGGGGCTGGTGGGTTGCTTTTTTTTTTTTTTTAAATTATTTTAAACTGAAAAACCAAATATATATATCTATGTAATAATGAAAACGGTGGCTTTGGCTTGTGGGCTGTATGGAGGGTGGTGGTGTGTGGTTATGTGACACCTGGCCCAGAGGGATGGGACATACCCCAGTCCGGGGGCTGCTGGTGGGTGTGTGGCTCTGTGTGGTGGTGGGGCATGTGAGGGGGGTGCCTTCATGTGGGGCTGAGCCCCCTCGGGGCTGGTGTCACCACGGTGGGCAGCTTGTCCGGGGCGCTGAAGGCATGTCCTGGCTGCGAGGTGGCAGAGCACACAGCCCTGGGACAGGAGGGGCTCTCTGGGGTCTGAGGACCCATTTGGGGACAGGCTGGGGGGCAAAGATCCCTGGAGAGATGTGCTGGGGAGAAGTTTGGGGGGGGGGGGTCTCCCTATTACCACCCCCAGGCAGCTTGTGTTTTGGGGGTGGTCTCTGGGTCTTTGCTGCCTGGTTTGCCACGTCCATAGCTCTAACAGTGGCTACTGATGATGGTGCAGTACTGGGGGAGGGGGGGGTCATCTGCCCACAGTGCCCTTCAAAGAGCAGAACACCTCCCCCCCCCCCATCCCCTTCGCTGCTCTGACGAGTGGCACGGTGGGTTGGGGAGGGGGGCACGGGGTGATGGGGCTGCTCTCCTCTTCCTGCGGGGACACTGGTGGGGACACCCCTGCAGGTATCCCACCGTTAATCACAGAGGGGTCTGTGCTCCTGCTGCTGGGGCTGGGGTGGTGTGTGTTTCCTTTTTTTCCAGCTGAGGAAGGGGAAACTGATGCCGCGGCGCCGGAGGGGCTGCCCAGGGAGAAGCCTCCCTGGCAAACGGGAGGCGCCTGCACCCGGGGTGTGTGTGTGTGTGTGGTGGTGGGGGGTCTGGCTCCCTCCTACCGGCCGCAACAGCTGCCCTCTGCACGGTGGTGCCCCCACATCTGGGCAGCAGCTGCCTGCAGCGCAGAGGGGACCCCAGAAACTGCCGCTTATGCCTTAAAAGCTAGGAGGGTGACGCCAAGCAGATGATGCTGGTGGGATCTTTCCCTGGTACCCAGCGCCAGGAGACAACCCCCCCCACCCCTTGTCCCCAGGCAAGGGTCACTGCGAGAAGGACAGGTTATCTCTGCTGTGCCACGCTGGGCAGCAGCAATGCATTTATTTAGTGTTAAAGGGAGGGGCACTGATAACAACAGAAAAAAGCAAATGTACACAGGGAAAGGGACCAAAGATGACAGTTTGGTGGCTTGCGGTGATGCCAGCAGCTGGGCCACCCTCCAGAAGCATGCCAGACTGATGACGGAGCGGTCCTGCACGGAAGGCATTCCAGGAGGATGCAAGACCATGCCCAAAAATAATGGGGGGGGGGGGAGGGATCAGAGGTGTGCAAATACCAGCCAACGGCAAGCCCTGCTCCCCGCTCGGACTCGTGCTCCTGGGAAACCTGCTCTTGGAGAGGCATAAAGCCCAAGGAGCCGGGCAGACACTGCGACAGCCAGCCCTGGAAAGGGGACACCTCGTATGTCTCCCAGCAGAACCGAAAAGAAACGAGGTGCTCTGCAAGGACAAAGAGCAACTGCTGAAATAATTAGCGCTAAGGGCACATGTGCGTTAACGAGAGCAGCTGCCCAGGAGTGGTGAGGAGCTGGGGCTCACCCCCCCCCCCCCCTCCCCGTCCGGCGCCTGGCTGCGGAAGGCACGGTGCCGCTGGCTGTCAGCACCCGGCGCCTGCCGGGGAGGGGGCGAGGGGGGGTCACGCAGGCGCTGGAAGGGAGCCCCAGCCCCAGCAGGAAGGAGTGTTCAGTCTGGGCTAAGCATCCCGGAGGTAAAGGCGTCCGGTGGCGAGCTTCCCGCTCTGGGAGGATGATTTTGGGGGGTGATTTGCAGTTTCAGCAGAAGTCTTAGCATCAGCACCAATTAAACTTCCTCCCCCAGCCCCATCTGAGACCCAGATGGGAGGTGTAAGCCAGCCTGGCCCGAGTCTTTTCAGCGTTTGCAACTCAAATACGGGAGCAGGCTTTAGTAAGAAATACTTTTTGCTTTCCTGAAGAGTCACCCCACATCCTGCAAGTGGTGTTTGCAGCACGAACCCCCCCAGTCTGTACTCCTCCCCAGTAATACTGCCAGGGGAGCTCTCTTCACCACGTTTTTGGTATCAACCATCTGGCTAACTCCTAATTCACTGTACGAGGGAGACAAGTAGGCTATCTGGCACTGCTGAGGCAACTCCAGTGACAGACAGCTCAAAGGTAACAAAAGGACTGGGAAATAATATAGAAACGTGATCTAGCTTTGAATCTCCTGCCTTTTGGTTGCTTACAACAGAGGTGTCTAAAAAATAGCGGTTGGGAAAAAGTAAGACGTCCTATTTACAAGTTCATATGCACTTAAGATACATAATTGAGCCCCATTCCGCTGGTAATGCCCGTTGTGCACTCGCAGACATAATGTGGCTCAAATGGTCATCAAAAAAATCTTTTAAAGTTTGTTGTTGTTTTTTTTTTTCTTAAAAAAAATAAGTTATTTTAGACCTGACAAATCACTTGCCAAAGGGAAGCAGCTGTTAAACAGAAGCAGTTACTCAGTTATACAAGGGCAAAGAAAGCATCAGTCAATGAGCTTTAGAGGCTTGTATAACGAAGGAGGCAATTCTAAAAGCTTTAAGAAACTGACTCTCCAGCTAACGGTTGTTTGCCAGCTTTCAGCGTCCATCAACCCAGGTTTAAAGCTCTGGGGTTTCCAATTGTGCCCGGCCGGCTGATGACAGGACACTTCACCCTATGGCTCACCCGCATGTAAGCTTCTGCCAAGGGGTGGTGATGTCGATGCTCTGCTGCAGGCTCACCCTGGTGTGTGGGTGGCAAGAAGGCAGCCGTGGGAGGAAGGCAGCGTGGGGCAGGGGGGGAGTTCAGCTCCCCCCCCTCGCCGTGGCTGCCCCACCGCTCCTCCCGGTAATGCTTTTTGGCTGGCAAGCACCCGCAGCCTGGCGACGCGGTTTGTAATGCTCAGTGAATTAATTAACTTCCCTCCCACCCCCCCCTCCCACCCCAGTCCCGTCCTCCCCAGGGCTCGCTGCTCTGCGTCCGAATCCAACTGCGGGGCGGCTGGGAACCGCTGCAACCAGATCCTACCTGCACCGGGTGGAAGAGCAGGGGACAAGTCCCCCTCCAGCTGTCCAGGTCCAGACCCGGAGCCCAGGTCCAGACGGCACCGCACCAGGGGAGGAGGCAGCTCCAGTCCTCCACCCCCTCTCCCCGGGACCAGGTGAGATGCTGGCAGAGCCGAGCTACGGTCCTCAGAGGAGAACAGTGAGAGCTGGGCACGGGTTTTCTTGCCTGGGATCTCTGTGAGCGGACGGAAACAGTGAGAGTTTCATTTCCCCGTGCTACGGGGGCGTGGGGGCGGGGAGGGGGGGGCGTCCAAGGAACTTCAGTCCATCACAGGACGAAAAACAGGATGAGCACCACCAGCAAGATGACGAAGAGGACGATAATTGCACACCACTGCCGTCGATCTGGAAGGAAAAGGAAGCATCAGTTTTCCTGCTTTAACAGGGAAGGAAAATTGGGGGAGAGCTTTTCTTTGCTGTACTGCTAGGAGCCCAATTTAAGCTTAAAGAAGCCATAAAAGCCCAAAGCAGCAGCTCCTTTGGCAGAGTGCCCCACTGCAGCCCGCAGGGCAGAAGCATTTCTCCTCCAGGACACATTTGGTTTTGGGGACAGCTGAGGGAATTTTGAGGCTTCTCTCCAACCAAATTCAAACAGATTTGATAAGCCAGTTCAAAAGCAATCGGGAGGAGCGAGCAGAGCTGCTGCGTGTTGCTGCTCACTTGTGGAGTAACCTGTTTGCTAGAGGAACAAGAAGCAGACTGGTGAAAGCTGCCTGAAACAGCCCACCTGGGAAGAGCTTGTGGCAGCTTCCCTTAGGGGAGCGCTGGGAATGAGGTTACCCCTGGATATCTTTACATCTTGCTGTCCCCATGCACGCTCTGCAGAAGCTCAACGCTGCCATTGCCTCTGAGAGCTGCTATCTGTCCACGGCCATGTCTGAGGGGGCAGAGAGAGAGCCCCTGTGAGATGATGGTGCAGCAGCGGGGACAAGGCTACCGGCACCCCACAACTTCTGGGCACAGCAGCTACCCTGGGAAGAGCCCTCCTGGTCAGCCGCGGCATGTGCGATGCCAGGGACAGCAGAATGCTCTTTCACAACTCTCAGAAGCACTCTGCAATGATCAAAGCCTTTTTCCCGAGAGGAAAGGGGAGATACGCAAGGCTTGCCAGTGTTTGTGCTGCCACTGGGCTGCTGGTGACGCAAAGTGTGTTCTCAGCACTCCAGACGGTCTCTCCAGGGCCATATTTCCACAACCTCATAAATCCCCCGGCCGGCCTAATCCCGCAGAGCAAGAACACTGCTCCTCCTGCCTCGCTGCTGCCTCCACAAGCTACCCGAGCACCCACGGGAGAGGGGTGACGGAGGAGGGGACGCTCAGAGAGGAGAGCCGAGCCCAGCCGGCGGCGGGGGACTTCCCGGCAGGCACATCAGGCTTCCTGTTTGCTCTGCCCTCGGCGCCCCGCCAGCCCACCAGCTTCAGGCACAGCCTTATAAGGACTTTTCTTGTGGGTTCAGCCTCCCCCTCGGCACAGAAATCGTCTCTTTCCTCTGCCAGCCGAGAGATATATCTGACCCACAACAGGCCTGCGGGCCAGCAGCCCCAGGGCAGGTGGGATTTGGGAAGGGGCTCGCCACAGGCAAGTGTTTGGTGTGGGGGAAGCTCAGCTCAGTGGCAAGTGTTTTATGGCACCTTGAAAGCTTTTGTTGCCCAGGCAGCCCGGGAAACTGCTGCAGAGCTTCCCCTCCTACCACCTAGAGGGGGATTTTCCCACCATGGCAGTAGCAGCATAAATAGAAAGGCATCTGTAAATAAAACAAAGGCAAAGGACGGGCTGCAGAGCAGTGTCTGGGCAGGAGCAGCTGCAGGGCTTGGAAATCTTCCCCCTCTTTCAAGCACCAAGATCTGCTCCCTCCCCCTTTGCTTGGGCCTGGGCTGGCTGTCGGTGGGTGGGAGCTTGTAGCATCCCAGCCCGAAGATCCGAGGGCTTGTCTCTCCCTTTCCAAATTCCCAGGATCCCAATTCCCAGGACCTACCACTCGTCATGTGAGACACTTTGGCGAGCTTCTTCATGACGTTATCAAGCCGTGACTGAGTGCTGTCCAACTCATGGGAGAAGTCGTCCAGCATCCTGGGGACAGAGAAGCATGGCACTTGTCAGCAAGTGGCACGGCCCTTTGGGACCCTGCAAAGGTGAGGAGTGGGGGTTTTCCTCCTCACCTCACTTATAAACTGTGATTAGCAGAGACTGCTTAGATAGACCTAGATGCCAGCTTGGACTTCAAATCCCTTTTCTTGCTCAGGGCTTGCAGCTGAAGCTAATACCTTGTTCCAGTCATGTATCAAGCAGGAATGAGATTTGCAATTGCTTTTAAGGTGCTTTTTAAGCTCTGAGTAGAAGTTACCCCTCTAATTCCTCCACACAGCAACTGTAATGAATTTGAAAGCCTTCCTGAAGCTGCACTTAGTCAATGCCAAGAACTCATTTGAAGAGAAAGGAGCACACCCAGAATCAAGGTACCAATCCAATCGTCTCCAGCCAGTGGGACTTTAAACCTTAATGTGTTTAAAAGGACAGCTTCCTTCAGTTGGAGTTCTAGGGCACTTGCTAAACCTTCATTCGGTGGGGAAAAAGAAAGAATTGTAAAAAAGCTCATAGCAGTAGTTATCTGCTACTGTCTAGCAAGCACGTGATTATCTGGAAAACAGCCGCACCACAATGATCTGCTTCCGTGAGAGCAGAAGACTCATGCTGCAAGACTTCATACAGGAGGTGGGTTTAAAGTTCTTCTCCACCAAAGATGACAGACATCACAAGGGACACAGCCCTCCAGACTCCTCTCAGCCAAACAAGGAGGGGTTTTAGGCATAAACCCTTCAAGCTCTCTGGAAGTGGTAGCTGTTAGGACTGCATAACTGGAAACTTTATGCACTTGTTTGGAAAGGACAAGAACTGGGAAAGAAATCTAATTTATATGTAAATGATGGATGCAAATTACTTTGTGAGCCACCCTTTAACCCTTTGCGTGGGTGAGGGTTATTTTTAGCTTTAAGTGTGAATAGCAGCTCTATGCTGCCTGTTTCAGAGCAGCAAGGCAGAGCTGAGAACTCCAGGGTCAAGCAGTTATCCAGGGGCAGCACAAAAAACCCCATGGAGTGGGAAAGTGCCCAGTATCCCCATTACACAGCACCTCCCTCCCTCATCTTTTTGGTTCTGCTGGCTGCCTGAAGCCAAGGAGCTAACTGTGTGCCTCAGGGGGAGTGTGTAAAAAGGAGAGAGAAGGAAAAGTAAACTGGCAGCTAAGCCTGCCCTAGGTGTAGGCTTTCAAACGAACAACACTGCGGTCGGATCCTTGCAGGCTGCAGTAAGAAATGCCTTCCACTGCCTAAAATCAAAGGCTGGCTAGGAGAGGCTGCCTGAGGGACTAGTAAATTCAAAGGCCCTAACTGGGGCAGAGATATGCGTGCGAGGACCTCCCGCTGTGCTGCAGCCAGCCCCATACTGTGTTTCCGGCACCGCGTCTCACACTTACACTGCTTGCTCCTCCAGCTCCCCGCCAATGCGCTGGGACATGTTCTTCAGCACCCCGATGCTGCCAGAGACCAGCTCCAACTGCTCATCTTGCTGCTCTACAATCAACTGGGGCCAAAGAGAAGGGAAACAGGCAATTACAGATCTGCAGCTGGATCAGAGCCAGCCGATCCCAGACTCTTGCTGCTCGGCCAACATCAACTGTGGGGCCTGGGCAGAGACCTAAGCCACCAGGAATGAAGACCGCGTTCCTAAGAAATGCTGGAGAAGCGACAGCCGCAAGGAAGTCTCCCCGGCACGGCATCCCCATGGCACAGCAGGCTGCAGCCTCCTGACATCCCTGCAAACCCAGCCTCAGCTCAGCCGTGCCCCCTCCCTTCCCTGCTGCACCCATCGCTAAACCAACTCTTGAAAGCCACAGGGGCTGGTCCTCAAAACCTCCGCAAGACCCCGGCTCGCAGCAGGTACGGCAGCGGGCACCAGGGAGCCACGCTGATGCTGTGCCTGGGAAATGCAACGTGGAACACGGTGCAGCTAACAAGGGGTTAATGTAAGTAAAAGGCTGTTGCAGCTTCTACAGCTAAAAATAGCAAGCCTGGCTCTAAATGCGCCAAAGGAATAGGTGTGCTGATGTTTTAAGTCATTTTCAGGGCACAGTCACACTAAGGATTAGATTTACCCTAGTTACCTACTTCTGAATCTATTTATCTTCCTAGAGTCACCAGGTAAAACTTGTCTGAAAGCTGGGGCGGCGTCAAGGGTCAGGAGCTTTAGCAGAGTTTGCTGCCTCTGAGAAGCTGTCTGTTTAAAGGCCCGCGTTTGGGTGGGCTGCTGCCCGGGGGTCTGCATGCTGCCCGGGCACTTCTCCAGATGAACTCCCCCAGCAGCAGGGAAACACCTTGCCAGGGGTTCTCGCAAAGCCCTCACACAGACTTTCTCACCAATCTCATGTTGACAAAGGCAGGAAAAGGAAGCAGGCACGTGCTCCTGCTCCTAGCCTGTTCTGATGAAGATGCACACAAACAACAGCAAAAATCAGCTCATTTTTTAAGCAGGGGAAGTTGCGTAAGAGAAACGGGCTTTTTTCTGTGTTTGCAACGTTTCCACTCTTCCAAGGATTTCAGCAATCCCTGTAGTATTAAAACTTAGCAGGCCCCATCTTCTAGATGATGTTGTTTGCCTGCTGTACAGAGCAGAGGACCCAAGGCTTAAGAGTTAAAAACTCTGTGCCACGATGCATCCAGAGCTGTGCTATATGGGAAATACACGCAGAGGTATACGCTGCAAGCAAAGAGGAGGGCTGTCAGGCTCCTGGATCCAGACCAGCCAAGGACTGGATTTTTTTTTTATTTTTTTTTTGGCTCTTGCAGCCCATATTTCATCCCCCTGGCACCCATTTGGCAAGCAAAGCTATTTAGTCTGCATGGTGCCAACTGCCTTACCTGTTGTTGAGCTTGCTGCTCCTCGATGAAGTGTGAATTTGCTAATTGCAGCTCCCGGTCCAGACGGCTGTATTTGTCAGGTCCAGAGCTCCAACTCTGACTCCCACTTTCTCCCAGGAGTGCCTAAACAGATGCAGAGAGCCTTTAACAACAACCTTGTGTCTGCTCACAGCTTGTCTACAGGGTGTAGTGGGAAGGCAGATGAGGCAATACTCCTGTACGCATGCATACAGCATCTTTTTCCTCCAGCTCTACTGCTACTCAGCTAGACTGCTGTCACAAAATAAAATAATGCCAAAATGCCAGCCTGAGAAGTCTCTGCAGCCTGATACTGCAGATATGCCTCTCCAGCAGCAGGAGAGCTGGAGTACAACCGAAAGATCGTGTACGCAGTGGTCTTCTGCACAGCACAAAGGACTAGCAAAGGTCTGCTCAAGGAGCAGCACTGTGTGCTAGAACATGTAAGCTGGGAAGTATCCAGCTATATTGTGCTAACAGATGTATAGCTCGAACTGAACACTGTCCTACTAATGACAAGGGCTTAAGAGGGTCTGGATAAAGTACTCAACCAGTTGAGCCGACAGTAAAACAGTGCAAAATACAACCACAGCAGTGCTGTATGCTCATGTTCCTTGATTCAGGCTACCTGTTCTTCCAGCATGCTGTTCAGCTGCCAGCACACAAGATTACACTTGCTACCTGCTCTACAACCTGAAGAGAGAAGCTTGTGCTAAAGCCAGCAGAGACGTGGCTTTCCAGCTGAGTAAGTCTAGTCCCTGGAAGGGGTATAACAGAAATGACAAATGCTGGAGAATGAACGTGGCCTGCAGGTGAGGAGCTGCACCCTGCAGCACTACGAATGAGTTAGGGGGAATCTGACCACAAGCAAGGCCGTGGAGGCAAGGCTGACTCGTAACGAGACCATCTCACAGCTTCTGGTTGTGGGCAGGGGGAGACAAAGGAGTATTTGTGAAGAACAGCAAGACAATGACCAGGCTGCTCCAGCAGGCTAAAAACAAGACAGTCTCTACAGTTCATCCGCTTTACAAGGGTCAAGGAGCAGTAAGGAAAGCTGATGGACCGACCATGCAGGAAGCCAGCAGGACACCTGCCTTCGAGACACTAAGGAAGCTCCTGTTTCTCTCCAGTTTGCGGTAAGGGCAGCTACCAGTTATTTAATGCAGTGCACTAGTTTTGCTGCAGATTCAATAGAAAGGCCTTAGCCTGTTTGCCAGCCTTAGCCTGTGAGGGTCAGGTTGCCACCAGCCAGCCTCTCAGACACAGAGGCACGCTGGAATAGCTGCTGTAGGCCAGCCCAGCACAAGCTTGGCAGTCTGGAGGGAAGGCAAGGGGCTGGGGAAGGGAGAGGAAGACGGCAAGGGGAAGTCAGTTTTCCTGACCAGATGTTGCCGTGCGAGCCGGGCCATATGGTCTCCTGCAGCTAGCAGGAACTTCGTGCAAAGGAAAGCAGCAAAACGCAGAGGCAGCTACAGACTTGTTTGAGCAAGGGTGTAAGGGACTTTGCTTCTTCAAATGTTTGCCAAGCACGTCAATTAACCCCGTAACAAGCTCAGGAATCAGCTTTGTGCTTCTTGGTAGCTTGTTGCAGTTTGTCATTTTTGCCACAAGTGGTAAGACTGATGCAGCCAGATAAGTTAATTGTAGGAAATGCACACCAACTTTTACGGAGGCAGCTCTGGAAATCAGCTCTAAGATCTCCTTGCAGCCTCCTCGTCAGCTGGGGAGGAGCACAAGCTGCATCTATTTCTATTCCTTAGATTACAAGTGCAGACAACCTGAGACTCCTTGAGCTTCTTCCATCTTCTTACATGGCTAACTATTACGAGAGGCAGCTGTGTGAAAGGATATTGCAGCATCTTGGCTCCTAAATACAGCAGAGCGCAGGATTACATTCACTGACATGGATTCTGTTCCCCCCCGAGGAGGAGGGAGATTCTCCCCTCCGTGGAATGATGCAACACTGACAGTTGTACACAACCAGATCCCAAGACAGAGACAGATGGTGAGTGCTGACATTGCTTTGAGAGACGGGCTTGGAAGAGGGCAGCAACAACGTGCCTGGGAGAAATCAGCTCTCTCAGGTCAGCAAAACAGACACGGGTCAAACACCCAGCTTTGCTACAGCACGCAAGCCCCTTCCCAAAACCAAAGTTTGTAAGGGGATGAACTACAGACGGGATATATGTTGTAACGTCAGCTTTTACACAGTTTGGATCTATGCTATGTGCTCTACCTTACGACGTAGGGCCTCCAAGTAAGTAAAAATGGAAGTTTCACCTAACACATACCTTAAGGCACTAGCTGCCAGAGCTGATAAATCCTCCTCCCTCCTTAAAGTATCAAACAGCCACTGCATTCACTTCACTTGCCTGTTTCTGGTTCTCACCTGTCTGTTTTTCCTCTCAGCCAGCGCTTGCACGGAGTTGTTTGACATCTGATCCTTCATTTCCTGTTTGTTCAACGAAAGAAAAAGTATGTGAGCATCAGATTTGAGGTGACGGGCAGTTTCAGGGTGCTGCAAGGCTTCTTTAGGGGGAGTGAGGGAAGGGAGATTTTTCTTTGAAAATACACAGTTTTGAAGAGTCTGGAAGGATATTGCAGAAAGCTTCGCTGCAGTTCATCGTTTTGCTAATACTAGAATCAACAGCAATGGGATATTTTGAAAATATTCCTTATCTACTACTTGTTGTGCTCCACCACAGCTAGAAACACTGTATGGAAACTGATGTTCCCACCGATAGTAAGGAAGAGTCATGTTCTTCAAGGTATTGGAAGCCTCTAAACCCCTGCACTTTATTCCCAGTTGCACCTGGTTTTATATTGAACAGGATGAGTTAGACTTCCTGTCCTGTGGCCATCCTCTCTGACTGTGCCTATGTTTTGTCTTTAACTAAGTTTTAATAATCTAAGTTTTGCTGCTGAATTCCTGCAGAAGATCATCAACCACATCCTAATGTAATCTAGTTTTTATAGGGTAGATTAGCAAGCAGTCAATACGATCTAGCAGGGGTTGATCCACCAGCACAATTCTGATGTCACCAGAACATTTTAGGTATGTTTTACTGTTTAGGTGATGTATTGCACATCTCTCAGAGCGCCAGATCCCACTCGGTTACTTCTCACCACCCTAATGCACATGCTACTGTGCATCACAAACTCTCCCATGTAAACTGAAGTCAGCTACATAATGCCACTAATGAATTTCATTTAAGAGACGCTGCTCCAAAACCCATTAGGCAGCAGTTTTCAGCCAGGAAAAGAGGACCATAGAGCAGGCTTGCCTCACCCTGCTTGTCTGGGGAGTAGGCGACACCAAGGGCAAGGTGGCGAGCACATGCCTGCTACCCAGGGCCTGCATGGTTTTGGGATCAGTTCCCAGGCAGCAAGCCATAGGAACTGCATCCAGACTGCAGGACTGCAGGTAGGGTAACACGCTTGCTGCCAGCCACAGCATTGCATTTGGTGAAGGAGGAACGTCAGAGTCATGAGGGACAGCAGAAAGTAAGCTACACTCAGTGTAGCTATTAATAGGGAGAAAACTTCCTAACTAGCAGCTTGTTACCAGGCAGTGAAGCTTTTGGGAAGATGTTTCTTCTCTATTTATTACCACCAAGTTGTTAAAATCCTCCTTTGGCTTCTGAAGTGTGAGCTTAAACTAAAAAAAAAAAAATAAATAAAAATTCTTCCTCAAGTTAAAAATAAATCTAGTGGTTGTTTGGACAATTTGTAGCAGTAGGAAGTTGAAGTCACGTCAATAACCAAGGCTTTAACCACCTGTCAGTGTTCAAAGTGGACTCTCCGTTTTTGAGAACTAGCGCTACAAAAGCACAGGACAGTTGCAATTTTCTTCTACTCTGAAGGGAGGCTCCAGCCTCCCCTGCATTGCAGCGGGGTCTTTACTCTTTCTTCCCAGTTTCTACAGGTTCCTGGGCTTGCTGTTGCAAGAGAGGTGTGAAGACCTAAAGGGGCAGCAGCAGAAAAGGAGGGTATGCCACGGGCCACCTCCACCCCCGCAGCCCCAAGAGGGAGTACACGAGGAAGAGGAGGAAGCCCGAGAGAGCAGGTAACAGGTTTATTCTCTGATCTCCACTTTACCATGGAAATGAATGCAAACTTTCCTCTTTTTTAACCACCTCATCACTCCCCCTGCCTTCCACCGCACTCTCAACCCCGAGCCCACATTCCTTACCCGGACCACCTGCCGCGTGCTGGTGATGAAGGCTTTCCTGATGCCCAGCTCCGTCGCATCAAGGTTGAATTTCCGTGGGTTTGCCTCAACGATGCGTAGGCAGCGAGTCAAGGAGTCCCCGTTAGCGGTGCTGGGTATGGCCACAGCTACACAAACCCCGAGCCTACCTCAGCAGGGCTCTACCAAGCAGCAGCTTTCCATTGTACCATGCCTTTTCCCAAAATTTGATTAGCAAAGTACGAAACACTGGAGGGAAAAACAGGCACGGCAGGAATGTATTGTGCAGGACACAGACCAGTGTGAAGCTTCTCTCTTGCATTTTTTTGGTTCTCGGCACAGCGCTTTCTGGAGTGTTCAGATGAACACAAGGGAAAAGGAATATTTCTGGAAGCCAGCCTAGAGTACGACTGACTACAGAGAGACACAAATTCACACAACGCAATGGGCTTTCTGGAACAAAGCATCTTAGAATATACCTTGTCAAAAGCAAAACAAAAAGGCAAAAGGCAAATCCTTTCGCTGAACACATTTGCCTTAATTTCTCATTTGCAGTTTGAGAAAAGCCAATGCAAACACAAAATTCAACACTGAACAGTCCCAATTTCTGAAAAAAAGTAACTACTGGGAAGCACTGGTACTTGGCTATTTAGTACAACTCAGGAACTGCAGACCCCTACCTCCAAAGAGCCACATAAAGGATATTAATTGTTTCATCCAAGTCTTCCAGGTCCCACTCAATGCTCCGCAGGTTATTCCTGAGCTCATTAGTGGTCCAGTCGATTTCTTCTCTTGTGGCGATGGAGGGATCTTGCAAGAGCTCCGTCCACCTCTGGAAGAGCC
This sequence comes from Tringa solitaria, assembly GCA_026413425.1. Classification (NCBI taxonomy): domain Eukaryota; kingdom Metazoa; phylum Chordata; class Aves; order Charadriiformes; family Scolopacidae; genus Tringa; species Tringa solitaria. The sequence goes on from JAOXJM010000004.1 coordinate 2,354,306, forward strand.
CCTGGGCGGTGTTCACGGCTTTCTGCACCTCCCTGCAGCCGGGGTGATTAAACAGAAGCGAAGGGATTATCATCCGCTGCTCTGCAGCAGTCATGGCGGCGGGGCAGCCCAACATCCAGCTGAGCAGCCCAGCTTTCTCCCAAACATCTTTCCTTCAAACAATTTTTAGTTTATTTTGTAAAATAAGGATTTGCCCTACCTGCTAGACAATCCTGTCCCTTGTCGCTGAGCAAGTGCTGAGCAACAGCAACTTACAGGTCACCTATTAATGAAGGGACCTATTTCTTTAGGGGAGGTTTCTGCCGAGTGTCACACAGGCAAGCCAGGGCAGAGTGTCTGAACAAGGCTGCTCTTTGGCAATTAATGTTTCACATTCCTCTCAACAGCTTTCATCTGAATACTCTTGGCTACCTAGGTAAGATACCCCAGGGGCACACAGAATTACAGGAACTGTCCCCACAATACAGTCAGGCCAGACTGTTGAGTGCAGCACTGTTTATTTTAATTTAACATAAAAAAATCCACACAGCTCTACTACACTGGCTGAGGGAACAGAAGTCTTTTCTGCTGCTCTAAGCTTTTTGGAGGCAAGTGCATTGACAGCATGGGAAGGCAGGCTTTGCTGACAGCACTGAACGCTGCTTTGATGGTTTGGGGCAAGTGGGTCTGTAAGTTTGGGTCACGGTATCTGTATCTACAAACTCTGCAGTCATGAGCCCTGAACCAATCCTCCAGGTTCATTGGAAGCCAGTAGGAGGGACACAGGTGAGAGCAGACTTTGCTGGTGTGAAAGGTGGCCACCAGGAGTCCAAGAACTTGCACACAGCATCCACATAAGAAGCAGGTATTTATCCTCCATGAAAGAAAGCAGGTTATCATGGGGGGGAAGCCTGGGACAAATGAACTGAGCCCACACTCTGCAGAGGGACGAGGACTGTAGCTCTCTTTGTTAAACACCACAGCCTGAAGTACTCCACTGTCTAAGTCGCAGTCTCTTGGCATCCTGACACATGTCCCTCCTCTTCTCGCACGCCCACGACTCCGAGTCTGCCACATCTAATGCCCTAAAGTCAGCAGCCCACACCAAGGATCGGGCGCTTCATTCCCTTCACTGCTTGCTAGGAAAAGTTTTGAATTTTTTTCTGTCTCGGCATACTTGGGGAAGCACCCACATGCAGGAATTTAAAGCAGAGATGGATGGCCTCTGATGGGAGGAGTTATGAACTCCAGGAAAGCAATCTGAACCCAACATGGACAGTCTCCACCAATTCCCACTACCACCCCAACCTGCTGGGTAATAATTAATGCTGGGAGCAGCAGCACATCCCCTCTCCCCTCCCAGCCTTTCCCTGCATAGCATGGGAACCTCTCTGGAAAATTTGACAGGATGTTCATTCCCCACCCACGGCGACTCATATTTTTTCCCCTTAGCACCAGGTCAAACTGGCAGCACGACTCACTTTCCCTGGCTGCACCAGCATCCCTCCCTACACCTCTTACACTCCCACAGCTTTCTCCACCGCCCCCCTACGAGGCTGGGGGGGGTGGGTTACTCCTGAGCACTGTTTCACTGTGACACGGGGTAGGGGACCAGCAAAAACTGAAGGCAGTCCCAGCGTAGTTTTTAGAAACTAAGGTCTTGTCGCCCTGTTAATTGCAATTTTCCTTTCCTCCCGCCTTCACTGAATTTTCAGAGTTGGAAAGGACCATAGAGATCATCCAGTCCCACTCCCCTGCTGAAGCAGGATTGCCTGGAGCATGTTAGAGCATGATACTCAGGACTGCATCCAGGCGGGTCTTGAAAATCTCCAGAGAAGGGGACTCCAC